>KN494759.1:0-16324 GCA_000787155.1 Scartelaos histophorus | reverse complement strand
GAGTGCGTGTGCGTGCGTGTGTGTGTGTGTGTGTGTGTGTGTGTGTGTCTCAGGTTGTGGCACACAGCATGTCCTGGGCCTGATGGAGAAGTCTTTGTGTTTGGAGGATGTGCCAACAACCTACTGTCCCACCAGAGAGCGGTGAGAAGCCTTCATCATCATCATCAACTGTGCACTTTTATAGCAGTGCTAATGTGTGCGTGTGTGTGTGTGTGCGCGTGTGTGTGCGTGTGTGCGTGTGCGTGCACGCTCTACAGGCTCACAGCAACCAGCTACTGATCTTCAATGTTCAGCCCAAGTCCCTGCTCAGGTGAGAAGACCATGTTCTAAAGTTCCCTCATCACAAACATGAATAGGTTTTCGAGTCGTCCATGTTATTCAAGCCTCCTTATGGTTGGCTGTAAGATTCTGTGCAATGCTCCCACATGACAGTTCTCTGTAAATATAAAAAAACATGATAGAAAACTGTACACAACAACTGGATAAATCTGATGCGATGTTCAGTGGTTTTATTAGTGGGATGTACGCTGATTGTGATGCGATAGCATACACACGGGTTAGCAGTTCATACATCATAGAATTAAAATCCCCCATTCTTTCACCTTGAATTGGTTTTTACTTGCTCAAATAATCCATGCTGTTGTAACCACGCTGAACTTGGCCGTGCAAAAATCCAGCTTGGTTGCATGAATAACCCGTATGTGTTTGTCTTTGACTGTTGTATAGTTAATCTGCATTGTGTTGTGAACAAATGGCCAGGAAACGATGCTGCTTTTGTGGTTTTAATCTGGTCAGGATCCCACAGCTCAACACAGCAAGCAGCACTCTGCAAGGATAGAAAGTCAAAAGGGGCATCCACCGCCTCGAACAAAATACATTAACCCAAAAAGAGTAATGACAAGTATTATCAAATAGCGTGTGATCTCCGATACACTGTTGCAGGTTCTGTATGGAGTCCATCGTAGAGCACCGCGAGCGCTTGTCCACCTCCTGGGACTGTCTGCCCAAGCACCTGCTGCACAGCCTCAAGCAGAGGATGAGTCTGCTCAACACGCTGGGCTCCTGAGGACTACAGAATGCCGCCATCTTTGTAGTCCTGACGCGTGTACGGGTCATGCCAATTCAATCCATATGTGTGTCGCGCCAACACATGTAAAGTAAAAGCAGAAGTGAGGATGTGTGCGGAGGGTGCAAGGTTCTATGGTGAATAGAGGATCTGCACTGGTCCCAAAGTTTGGACTGTCAAAGCAGGAGTCTAGAATGTCATTTGTGTGGGAGTTCATGGTCTACTACTTTTGAGTCAAAAGAAAAGCTATTTTTAAAGGAGCTGTACCTGATTTTTACTGTCTTAAAAACATGAAAAACAGAACTAGTTCATTTTAAATGGTTTGCAGGGGTCTAAAGTTCTTCCTCACTTCCTTTATGCATTCAGAGCATTGTCATAATTCACCGCGATGAGTTTATAAGTACTTTTCACAACTCACAGAGACCGAGCAGAGTTATAGTGTGAAAATAAAGCTAACAACTAGCATGCTAACCTGGACTTCGTGTTAATCTGACAATATAAAACACTTTCTAATTAGGTGCAGATAGTACACAGCAGACTTCATTTAAAGAGCTGCTTATACAATATAGTTGTAGTGGGGCAGCACACATTTTGCCCAGATATATGAGGAAAGATCTGGTGCAGACTATTTAACAAAAATACTCAGAAAAAGGCTGCATTCACACTTGTCCTGGTTAGATCCTGAATGTAGGCCTGGTTTGGTCCTGTTCTAGTCCTGGTCCAGGTTTAATGTGAGGTATGCAAGGGTGAATGTTGCTTCGTTAGCAAGCTAGCCTCATTCACCCTTTGACCAAATGGTGAAATGAACCATTGTGGCAGAAATGACTTATTCTTGTCAGAAGTTAATAATTAACTGCTAAGTGCTATCAAATACACTGCTAAAAAAACAAAAAAGGAACACTGTGAAAACACATCCCACCAGATGCCTCCGTCATCTCATTAGGAGGATGATCAAACATGCCTACAAGCATGTGGGGGTATATTGAGAAGCAGAAATTACATTACAAGTATATCCAGTTGCAGAAATTACATTTACATTTAGGCAAAATGGACTAGGCTGCTACGTCATTATTTCACTGATTTTCAGTTCACTCCAGGCTGAATTTTTTTTATTTCCATTAAGGGGTGGCATCCTTTTGTTCTTAAGACACTCTCCTGTCTATATTTGTATAGATATCCAACATATTTATATTTTCACACTGAGCTCTGATGTGTTTTCAAAATGTTCCTTTTACTTTTTTGAGCAGTGTATTTCAAATGGTACTTCTGAAGTGGTCTAAACCACAGGACAATCTTTAGAATATATTGGGAGTATTTTTATTGAATGTTTTGGTTTAACACCCTCATCTGGTGTTAATTTGGAATTTTGATTTTCCTTCCTGCTTCTCTCCATGGAGATGTTATTATTTTGCTGGGAATATTCCACAGTATAGCATTATACCGATCCATCTCACTCATTATACATGTTTTATCTTATGCTTAAAAACACCTTGCTGTAAGCAGGGTCATCTCCACAGATCTGATCTGTAACTTGTCTCCTCTGAAAAGCCAAACTTTTTAGGCATATTAATAACATCTCTATGGAGACAAGCGAGTGCCCAGAAAAGTTACATAGTGGACTTTAGGCTATTCTTAAAAAACACACACGCTTGGCATGTTGGCTAAGCCATTTAAGTCTTGAATGACTAATAATGATTGGTTATTTTTTATTTAACTAATAACTTGTAATTTATGTGCCATTAAAGTACAATCTGAACTTTTATTAGTTTCATTGGTGATCAGTTGATACTTTGCACCATGCTGGGAGGACTGCATGTATGTGTATGGCAAAATGTTCAGCAGTTACCCTGTTGACACAATACACAAATTAGCAAAGGACACCTAATAGATTGTCTAATAACAAAAGTACAAAATATATTAACACAGGTGAGAGTGACTAATTCTAGCCATCTGAAGTCTGTTCAACACGTTATTTCTGGTCTGTATTAAAGGAAAGATCAGACTAAAGTAACTCAAGTAACAAAGCTTCAGACAGAGCAGTGCCTCATGTTGTCATCCACATCTGTGTTATGCTATCAGCCAGAAAGCATCAATACTTGTATCAGCATATACATTCTGTGGCTTTTATTGAGTTTTTTTTAGCTTAGCATTTTGTTGTTAGGTTTTTTTTTGTTAAAGATTTTTGTTAAAAGATTCAGATAATGAATTACTATCACAATTAAATACAAAATGTGCAAGAAATGTGCTTTTAACCTCTGAATCCAAACTGTAAATATGTACCATTATTATTTATAAAAGTGTGGTTTTGTTTGAAAGTTGTGATTTCCATGTGTCTTAAACGCTTCAACATAGAAGAACGCTATTTTACAGTTGACTCAAAGCTACAAATGCACTGAAATCCCTATGTTTGATTTGCTCGGTTTGCACAATGATTTTTGAAATTGTGAATAAAAAAATACACTGTACCAAGTCCGGCGTCAACAATTTCATTATATTTATTATGAACAAAAAAGAAAATACATGTTTATTTTAAAAGATACTATTGTTTTTCATTTCTTCTTTACAGCGAGGAGATTGGGTGCTGACACTTTGACTTTCCCAGGCATGTTTCTAGAAAGATCTGCATCCTGGAACAGTGGGATACGGGATTTGAGGTTTCCAAAATATGATATGAGTGTGGTATTAAACAGAATTTTGGATTACCTTAACACTGCGGAAGAGGTCCTTTTCCCTGGACGATGCCTCTTTGGACTTCATGAAATTCAGAACTGCAGTTCGAGCAGCTGTACGGAAGAACACATTTTAAAATTCAAGCTCAAAATGTCTTTATTTGAATATGTTATGTCAGATTATTATGCAAGATAGATTTGGATAGTAGGGAGTAACACAGGACAATAATAAGGAATTGGACTTATCTTTCAAGACTCCTAAAGCGCTTCACACTTTCAAAACCCCAAAACACCTTTCAAGACCATTCAGGACCCCAAGACAGCTTTCAGGACCATTCAAGACCTTTAAATACCTTTCAGAACCATTTAAGGCATTTTAACACCTTTCAAGACGCCTAAACACCTTTCAGGACCATTCAAGCCCTTTCAAGAGCCCTAAACACCTTCCAAGATCTTTTAACACCTTTCAGGGCCATTCATGACCTTTAAAGGTTTAAAGGTCCTTTCAAGACCTTTAAATACCTTTCAGAACCATTTAAAGCATTTTAACACCTTTCAAGACCCCTAAACAGCTTCCAAGACCTTTAAACATCTTTCAGGACCATTCAAGACCCCCTAAAGCGCTCAACAGTCTGCCCTAGGGCACACTGATGGAAGTGAGGCTGCTATTCTGCGCCATCAGCCCCTTCAACCAGCACCAAAAGTCCACCACAGTCACTGTGCCTTTTGTCACTGTGTGACAACTCATCTTCTCTTCCAAGCTCTAATCAAGCCTGTCCTGTCCTTAACTATTCTTACATATTACCAAATTGGGCAATAGAGATGTAACAATATTTTCACAACATATATCTCACAGTACAATATTTATTTCAGTATTTTGTGGAATATGCTACTTTTTCCTCTTAAAATACTTGACCCAAATAACTAAGCTTTAACAGTGCTTAGAACATTTATTTCTTCATGTAGTCTGCACTGAAATGGAGCAAAGGATCATGGTTTATGTAGTTCCTCTGTTTTTTTCTGTTGCTGCATTTTAACTATTCATATAAGCAGAGACTTGCAATTCGATAGATATTGTGACACTCTTGACAATACAATATCACAATATTTCAGTTACTGCTAGCAGTACATCCTTATTGGGCAACCATGGTGGATTTTCTAAGTAGGAATTCCAAGATCACAGGGCATTCCATTCACACACACTAGTCAGAACTCAAAGTGCTCACATAATCGTACAGAATCTCCGTCATACATATAGGGTTAAAAAACAAACAAACCTGGGGCCACTGCTCAAGCTACTTTTTATGTCGCAGTTTAATAACAGATCAGATATTTAGTCTACGGTGATGTTGTCTTTTCTCACCTTTGCCTTTCTTCTGTGTCCCCGGGGTCAGCTTCACCTTGTATCTGGATGACAAGAACAACAACAGTCACTTTTTAGGTTCTATTTTAATTTCTGCTAACGCAAAAGGCAGAAATCAAATCATTTAAATACAATGAACCACGTAAAACTAAAACCAAGGCGCTTGAGAACCTCGCACTCTGTCGAGGACTTGTTCAGTGCTGTATAGCCTGACGTACTTGTAGTTCGAGAGTGCCGTGTAGGGGGCGCACACGGGTACGGCGAAAAGGAGCACGTCTTCGGAGTGGGGCTGTCCAGTCAGAGAGGTGAGCAGGCTCTCGGCTTCCTGCGCAAACACAAATTACTACATACAGCATGAATCCATATTAGGTAAGAACTTTAGAACTTATGTCAGGTTCTTCATCTTGTTTTCAGATTTATTATCAACTTTCTGAGACTGCTTCATTCTAGTCTAGAGGTAGTTTATTTTAAGATAGCTTGGCCAGTAAAATGATCTTGCTGCATAGACAGATAATTTCACTACTTTTAAGGCATTTTCTGATAGATTTAAGAGTTTAGATCTTACATTTTACCCAAGTTTTTTTTTGCAGTGAATGATTGATGTTTGCAAATCATTTCAGTGTAATTACCTCTACTCCGGGGTTGTCCTGATCCACGTCATCCTCCTAAAAAAAAGATTAAATTAGACAATAATACCAACAGGACACGGAGAACTAAACAGATAATTATGTGTGGAAAAATGTGTGATCATTACAATAAAATAAGTCTAAATATCATGAACTTCTACATAAAAACAAGCATCCGTCCAGGGCCTAATGCATTTCTCCGAAGGAACTACATGGACCACGAGCCTTAGCCTGTTTTAATGCTATGATGTTATTACCTCTTCAAAAACAGACCTGGAGTTGTGTTCTATTTCATTCACACATGTTTAAGTCATCCTTTACATTTAGTCAGTCTACTTCTCCAAAAATGCTCTGTTCCACCTTGTGATGTCAGGAAGAGGTAGTTTTCAAGTGAACATCTCCTTTTTCCCTTAGTTCAGTGGAGATTCGCAGTTCCAGGGCTGAAATGATCCAAATGATTCTATCGAAAAATTATAAAAACACAGCGGAGCACTTCCTGTATTCCCACATGACATCATTAGGTGGAACAGAGTGTTTCTTATTTGAGAGAAAAGCTCAGCCTAAATCTACAGGGTGTATGTGTTAAAAATGTGTGAATGAAACAAAACAACAGGAAACAACATTACAACAGAGATCAGAAAATAGCTTGATATTGGCCTTTTAGTTAAGGATTTTATAGTGTTGAAATATCACAAAAAAGAGCATCACAATAAAGAGTTACATAGAGACTCAAATGGATTTATTTATGAAAATGTTGGGCACTTCCTGTAGATGCATTTTAACCCTGAACCCTGAAAAGTCACAATTGTAAAGTGAAAACAGGAGACTTCATCATTAAGGCCACCGAGAGAAGGTTTGTAGGGTTTGAAGGGTTTGTAGGAGTGTCAGCTAATCAAGGGAATGTGAATTTAAAATATAAAACATATTTAGTTTCTTTTAAAGTAGTAAACATAAAGGAGAGATATAGAATGAGATGGTACTGTGGAAATTAATGTGGAAAATTTGACCAATAGGGTATATGAATGAAATGCATCGTAATGTCAAAAGCAGTAGACCGGGCCCACCTTGTCGTCCTGCTCCTCCTGTTTGTCCTGTCTCTCCCCTGTCCCCTCGTCCTCCCCGGGCTCCGTCGTCACTTTACTGCCCCCCCCTCTGGCTTTAGGGGGCTGCTTCGGAGGCCTGGGACCCTTCTTCACCGGCTCGTCCTTCTTCTTCCCTTTTTTCCCTTTGTCGTCCTTGCTGCCTGCAGACTGTGGACATGCAGAGTCAAATGCACTGGCTGGAATTCTTTTGTAAAGCCCCAAGACAAACATTTAAAGAATAAAATAAATAAATAAAATTGCTTTGTGTGGAATTACCCATACTATGGCATTAAACTGTCAGAATGGAAACAATTTAGGTGTTTTCCAATTATTGTTTTTCCAAGATGCTCTATGTAACTTTTCCAGGTGTCATAATCTAAAACAGCTACTATTAATATTTGAGTCATTTCATCAGGAAAAAAACAATATAAAGTACATTTGTTTCCTGAGTAGAATTGTCTCACTGAAAATCTTATTTCTAGACTAGCCTGCAATCACATCATGACATTCCCATTCCCATTACCATGCTCTGATGGACCAGAGCATGGTTAAAAAAAAAGTTTCAGATAACCTCAATTAGAAGTTTTAGCATCCAAAAGATGATTTAGGAAGACATTTGGAAGCTCAACCTGCTCAAGTTTCCAGGAAATGGACACATTTTTAATTTTCAAATAACATTTTATGGACTTTCTAAGCAACTTTCTAAGTCATTTTTATGCAAGTTTCAGCTGGTGATTTCAGAATAAAACAAATTATTTGAATTTTCCTTATTTATTTGGTTCACTTTGTTATAGTACAGGGCAATTTTCAAGTGTCCTAAGCAACCTCTACATATTTATTAATTTGCATAAAATTTGGACCAAAATATTTCAGCCAGATATAGAACCACATTCCACAACAGGGTTCTAATCTAGATAATCTAAATATAGATAATATAGATAGATATAAATATAATATAAAAATATTTTAGCCAACCCTAATACCCATTTATCTAAGATAGGTTTTTGCAGTTGTAGTTATCCTAACCCTGTGCAGTAATCTTTACTGTGCAGTTGTTAACCTCACCCTCTGCAGTGTAGTTTGAGCTTAACCCTTTACAGTGTAGTTTGAGCCTAACCCTTTACATGGTCTTGATTGCTTGTACAGCTGCACACACAGACTTCTGTGTCTGTCAGGCCTCACCCCCAGCAGCTGCATGCGGAGCTCTCGATCCTCCTCATCCTGGTCCTTGTACTTCTCTTTGATTTTCTTCAGCTTGATCTGTGCGCGCACACACACACACACACATTATATTATATTAGGTCATTTCAACAGGGATGGAGCAGTACCCACACTGGCATCAAGTATCAGCTCCGACCACACACTGTATAAAGAAGTGGTCTAAGTGAGTGTGAAAAAACCCCAGGATCAGGTAGAGAAGGGTAATATGAACCTTTTAAGACCAAAAGACAAGGCTCACAGCAGCTCTCACAGAAAGAGGAGCAATACAAAGCAAATACAAAGTAAATTGGTGCCAATGCCGATGGAGCCAGAAGTGCACCCAAGAACATTTCATATTTGGAACGTGTCCACTAGTGGGTTAGCAGGACACATGAAGTTTGGAGGTCTGTAGCCATTGACAAGTTGGTGACCTCTGGACACTCTGCACTTCAGCATCCGCTGACCCCATGTGCCGTTACTTTACGTGGCCGAACACTTTGCGGCTGAGTTACTGTTGTTCCCAATTGCTTCCACTTTATTATAATCCTACTGACAGTTGACAGTGGAATATTTAGGAGGGAGGAAATTTCACAAGTGGACTTGTTGCACAGGTGACATCCTATCACAGTACCACACTGGAATTCACTGAGCTCCTGAGAGGGACCTGTTCTTTCACAAATGTTTGCAGAAACAGTCTGCAGTCTGGCCATGGAAGTGATTGGAACACTTGATTTGGATTATTTGGATGGTGAGTGAAGACTTTTGGCAGTATATGTCTGACGCCAGACTTACAGGGAAGACAACTCTTTTACTGTTTTAAAAAGAAGTCTCCAAGGCACAACACTTGTTTGGTTAAGACAAAGACATTGCCTATTGCCCCAGTACAGTCTCTTACCCTCTGCCCCCTCTTGAGTGGCTGCTGTGTGGGTCCTCCACCTCCTCCACCTCCTCCACCTCCTCCACCTCCTCCACCTCCTCCACTTCCTCCTCCACCTCCTCTCTCCTTCTGCTCCTCACTCTTCTCTCCGGTCGATCCCTCACTCCTCTCTTTCACCTCGGCATCCTCCCAGTCCTGCTTCTGCTTTTTCTTCTTTTCTTCCCTGGACAAATCGAATAATAGAGTGAGTGGGTGAATAAAAAAATTCACATTTGTTAAAAGACCATTTTATCCTATTTTCTGGAGTTGTGTTTTCTTCCATTCACACATGTTTAATGCACAAACCCTGCGCATTTATGCTGAGTTCTTCCCTCAAACTAAAATCACTGTTCTACCTTGTGATCTCATGTGGAGCGCCACTGTGTTTTTAAACACTACATACACCTACACTAAAATCATTTAGATCATTTCAGTTTCTACTGAAATAGGTAAAAGGAGCTGTTCACTTGAAAACTATTGATTCATGACATCACAAGGTGGAGCAGAGCATTTTGAGCTTTGGAGATGTAGCAGACTAATAATAAAGAGTTACTCAAACATGTGTGAATGAAACAAAACACAACTCCAGGTCTGTTTTTGAGGAGGGAACAACATTCTGGCTTAAAGCTCAAAGAGTCAGTTTTGAGTAATGTGGGAAGTAAACTTAAGCACTGAACTTATTTTTGTTGGGGGTTGGGTCTAGAAATGTCTCATATTGAAGTTTTGGCTTAAAGGTGTGTAGCATTTCTGGTGAAGCAAATTCTCCTGACATTAAAGGTCTATATCCCCATAGAGACAAGCAAGTGATACCACCAGACCAGGTTACAGGTCAGATCTGTGGAGAGGTGGCAGTCACTTTCAAGACTACATATTTTTCAAGATGTTTTTAGAACAATAAAACACATAATTGAAGAGATTTAGTTTCCCATTCCAGTCAAGGTGATTACATCTTCATGGAGACAAACAAGCAGGTGTTAGACCAGAGTGACAAATTGCGCCTGTGTGTGGTCACGATACTAAAATTTCAAACTCGATTTTGATACTAAGGAATAGACTTGATTGAAGACTAGACCACAATTAAAACAAAAAACCCCTTTCTTTAGACAATACTTATATGTGTGTAATCCTCAGTGGTCCAGGTAGGTTCATAGTGTCCATGGGTGTGTACTAGTCTATGTGCTCTTCTACTTGTTCTGATAAAGAGAAAGATCATTCTAAAGACATTCAGGAAAGAAAGATAAATGCTTTATTGACCCTGAAGATTTCTGTCCTCAAATGAGTATCTAGTTCCGATACTAGTTTTAGTCTACATTAGTATGATATTCTATATTATTGACATCCCTATTTTAAACACAACTCAGCAACAATTGTATTTAATGATGAGCATTTAACTGATACCACTGTAACACTAGATATGTGCTGACAGAGAAGGAGATGTGGGTAGGCCCAGTAATTACAGAGATATGGAGCAGAAACCAGGTCAAGGCATTTTTCAACTAAAGAATTCTTTACTGCCCTCCAGCTGTAACTATAGGCTCTAAGAATGTTAGAATGTAAGTGAAGTGAAGTCAGTGTATACAGTAGCATAAGCAAGGACAGACATTGTAAAGGCCCTGAGTAAATTTCCAGTAAGGGGCCCACTTTATCAGAACTCATGACACTGCATCAAACATCTATAATACTTAACACAGATTAATGGTACTTTAAAGGTGAACTTTGCCTGGAATGTTCTGCAGTGTCATGTCTATGATCATGTCAACAAGCAGAAGGCGTTACTGGGCTAAGTTAAAGGCACTGCTACCAACTTAAAAATATGAAAACAAAACAAGTTAATTTACAGTTTACAGCAGTAACAACTTATTCCTCACTTTCTTAGTGCATCTAAGCAGCTTCATTATTCATAACTTTCAAAGAACATATCAGAGTTTGGGGTATTAAGCCACTGCAAACAACAACTAGCATGCTTAAAGCACTTCCTAATTCTCAGAGGATACAGTTAGATACAGACAGCACACAACTGACTTAGTTTGACCTCAAGAGCTGCTTATATCTGTCCTGGTGTGACACAAATACATGGACTTAAATAGTGTATAGGCCCTTTAAATTTGTCACTACGGAGATATGCAGATGGCAGTACAAAGTTAGATGTCATATCTATGGAGAGGTGAGCCCCTAAGAGAGAACACATAGAACACATGTTATTCACCCTCTCTACAATTGGAATTTAACAAACTCCCATTTCCCTTTTTTGTGCTTTATTTAACCAACAGACCATGATTAGTGCAGCGACACCACAGAGAACCTGATGTTTACAGCTGACAGGAGCAGTTTGACTTCAGTTCAGTCCTGCCACAACCGGACTGACTCCTGTGACTGAATAGATAGGCTCCATTTTCTGAATGGATAGGATCTATTCTCTACACTGCGTCTGATCACCTTTACTGAAAAAGTGGCAGAACAGATGACGTTGATACCTATTTTGTGATGTATAAGTGATGTAAAAAAGAAAGTTGGCACAACATAGCAGGCAGGAAATAGAAGCAGTTTTCAGGAGTTTTGGTAATATTACTTCAGTCTGGCAATTCGGAGGAAGCAGCAATATTATGGTAGCTCCTGTGGCGTAAAAGGAAAGGCAGGACGAGACGACTGGAATCGTGCCCACAAGGAAGGCAAAAACTGTAAATTATAGTCATACTGGTTAAAAGAATTTAAGCACCATATTTTTCAAGTTTTGCTGAGTTTTGCTGCCCCAAATTGCCGCCTGGTCTCAAATAAATGCCTGGTCTGTTAAGTGATTGCAACAAATAAACACCCTGGCTGTTATTTGGTATTTTACAGTAAATAATTAGTCTTACCTCCTCTGTTTGGCAGTCATGTGTTTTCGTCCTTGTGAGTCACTTTCAACCTAAAAATCAACATTTAAGCACAAACAGCTTTATTCAGTTCCTTCATACAATATTAACAACACCATGTACTCTTACCTTGGGCGCAGCTTCTGTTTTAAAGTTGGGGTTTGCTACATTTCTGCAAATACAAAACATTATTGGACATTTTAACAGTATTTCCCACTGTGCTGTATAATGTCCTACTTGTGTTTTTGACGTAAAGGTTATTGTCACATTGGAAATAAGCAGACAAACAGAAGTGAGTAATAATAATCAAGTAATAATGACAATGACAAACATAGTAGGTGCCTTCATTCCACGAGGTGCAGTTTCTGGTGTGATGTGCTTGCGTCAGTGTAAGAACCCTTCACCTGTTCGGCTGTAAATGTGACAGGGAGATGGTGGTGTCTGGGAAGCTGATCTCTTCTTCTTCTTCATCTGCCTCCTCTGTCTTCATCTCCTCCTCTGTCTCCTCCCTCCTAGTCTCCTCCTCGGTTTCCTGCGTTCTCGTCTCGTCGTCTCCCTCATCGTTGGCGTCCTCTCCGTCATCCAGGCCGACTTCTGCAGGCTCTCCGCTTGAGCTTTCCGCCGGTTCAGTCTTCACCTCGGTCTCCTTCTGTTCCTGCTCATCATTACTGCTGTCCCCACCTACAACATGCAACATTACAATTCTAAAGGTCTAGAGAATCATAAAGATGGAGTACAGCTAGCAACCTCTGATATCAAACTGACTTTTTACATTAAAATGGGCACATTTCTAGGGCGCTTTTCTACCTCAAGACTCTCAAAGCTCTTTACATCAAGGAACCACTCACATTCGGACACATTCATACACATTCATACACTAAAGACAAGGTGGGTTCATTGTTTTGCCCTAGGGCACAGTGTCAGTACCACCAACCTGTGGGTCAGTGGATCTGGCCACTCTCCCAGTGATGTTAATGTTGAGAGCGGGATTTGAAGCCCCAACCTTTGGATCTTCCAGAAACAGCAGAGTGAGGAGAGAGAGTGAGGCTTAGAAGAGAGTGGGCTTTGAGTCTTCACCCGGCTCCCCCTGGAGGCTGACTCTGATGCTGCAGGACACTGGGGCTGGGTACTGCAAAGTACCTCACACTACGATACATAACTTGATAATCTTGATACGATAAATATCCTAATACATGGATATTCTTTAAATTTCTGATAAAGGTTTACCAAATGTGTGTTTTAATTATGTAGAATAACATTATGCGTTTGGTTTCATGTTCACCACACTGTTAATATCAGATTGCAGTTGACCTATGAATAAGTGACCATCTCAGCCCAGCAGAATCGCCCTTCATGCAGTAGTGACAAGGAAGTTAAGAAGTAATTTTGTTGTTCTTTAAAAGTATCCTGAAGCACATTTCTACACATACTGCCAAGAAGTTATGATTGCCATATTGATATTTTGAGTACAGCCCTACAAGACACAGAGGATGGACACTTTTGTCCTGAGAGATATCACACTCCTCAAACTGGATCTACCCAACCTGACCAGTCCTCCCTCCTGTTGTTGTGTTTTATGTGCTCAATGTGCTTACATTTCCACTCAGGGATAAATAAAGTTAAACTCTATTGAAATTTACTATTATTATGCAATACAATGTGTACTGAATGAATCTACACATCTGTCACAGCCAACAACGGGTCACTTTTACTTGTAATGATCAGTCAATATATCTGACAGAACTTGTTTTTTTTGCAATTAAAAACAAATACATCTGGCCATCTTAATTTCATTTTTAAAGGAGCTGTATCAGATTTTTTTCGTTAATTTTGTTTTTATCCACAAAATAGGACATAATTCTTACCAACGCTTATTAACTCATCGCAGTGAATAATTAGGATTCTCAGAATGCATAAGGTAAGTGGGGAATAACTTGGTCAAATAGTTGTTTTTCATAGATTGCCATTTTACATAGATAGATAGATAGTCATACTTATTCCTCCAAAGTCTAATCTCTGCTTCAAACGATCTTAAAATTGTTGATTAGCATTGATCATTGATGATTTGAAAGTCCATACCATCCAGCTCCTCCTCGTGCTCCTCTAGAAGCTCCTCGGTCCTGGATGAGACTTCCTCTAGATCCTCCTCCAGAGTCTTCACCTTACGCTCTCCTCTGTGTCGGAGCACTCCCTCATCGTCCACCTGTACAGAAGCGTGTTAAAGGTGCACTGCAGAACTTTTCTGATCGAGGGTCTGTTGTCTGGTTGTCTCCATGTTCTTGCTTGCCTGTTGCTTTTTTCATAGTGTGGCATCAAACCTGCCATCTTACACTTAATTGACTGGAAAAAAAACATCTAATTGAACTGAAAACATCTATTATTTTTGTGAGCTCCACAGATGTGACCTGTAACTTGACCTGGTGGGATCAACTGTCTTCATGGATTTTAATGTCATACTAAACATTCCAGGCAAAGCGAGAACATCACTATGGAGACACAAAGGTTGACCCCTTTAATATTCATACATAACTCATTCTCAAAGCCACACTACGGTATATTGTCTTTTTTACCTTGAAGAGGAAAGCAAAGCCCATGATCAGGTAAGATGGAGGGAGGAAGTTCTTTTTTCCTTAAAAATGTAATAACAAATGAATATAAACTCATTGTGACATGTTTGAAAGTGAAAGTGAAAGTAGACTGTCCGGTAGACTGACCTCTGATCATGAAGCTTCCAGTGGTCAGATATTCTCCTGTGGGGGCCGTCTTGGACACCTGGAGGACAACACAACATTAGAACACTTATAATAGAACCATGTACCAGTGCCTCACAGAGACTAATCGATAATAAAACTTGTATGGAAACCATACAACCATACTAATTTGAACAGACACTGATACTGAAAAGGACAGAAATTAACCTTTCCTGAATCTAGATTATAAACTAGTACACACCCATGGACGGAGCACTGTGGAATCTACCTGGACCACTGAGGGATTACACACATATAAGAACATATGGGAATGTGTTCTTATATGTGTTTTTATGTGTTCTTATATTACCATACTATTCTGTGGCATTGAAGTTGAGTTTGAAATTTTAGTATTGTGACAACACTCAGTTTAAGGTAATACAAACCAAATCAAATAGAATACTAGTAGTGCTGACTGAAATACTCAGGGTACAGGGTCTAGTATTATTGCATTAAAGCAGCACTATATTCTTTTTCAAATGGAGGGTTCACCTGAAATATTCCACAATATGATATAAAATAATAATATCTGCTCTAGTCAGAAGAATGCATGTTTTTTTTTTTAAAGACAGAAAAGCACCTGTAATTGAATAAATAAAAAAATACATATAACATAGAGATAAACAGGTAGTGAACCCTCCACCAGAAAAGTACACAAGATTGCAAACAGCTTTATGCTTTGAAAATCATTTTGCATGTTTCTCAGACATTTCCTCTGCCATAATCACAGTATGACTGTGTTGCTTAGTGGGTAATCTAGAGTATCTTTAGGAATATTTTTTTATATTATCAAATGAACAATTCTGCTATTGAGATTTTATGAGTATCTTGTGTCACACTGAATCATACAGGTGGAAATCACAAGGTTCTAACAGAGAAATGCGGTGTAGGAGTGTAAGATTTCTGGATGCGGCCTTACCTGATGATGGTGGACCCACCAGGCACTGGTAATGATCTTGGCATCCCAGGCGGCACTGTAGCACACGGCCATGGTGCCCGCCTCGGTCAGGGTGCGAGGGGGAATGGGCTCTCCTGGAAAACAAGTCACAGTGAGATACGAGCACAAGAAGGACCTAACCATAGCCACAGAAGATACATCACCTGTAGGGTTCTTGATGACACAGCTCGTGGCTCCATGAAGGTCAGCGTGGACGTAAACATCACCTGAGAGCCGGATTATAGTAAGACACAGTGAGAAACTTTTTTTTCCCATTTTCTTATTTTTTATCAATCGCAAACAGGGGAAGTAATGCTGGTGCAGTGTTTTCAGGGTTTTAAGACAAACAAAACCAGGACCAAATTATTTTAAGTGCAGCCCAAAACACTTTTTTAAAATGTTGTCATTTTTTTAGTTAGCAGGTGTTATATGTATAAGTGTGAAAGTTAAACAACAGCAATGAAATGATTCAAATATCTTTAGCTCAATGTGACGGCTCAAACATTACACTTAAACTGTCACACATGGTGAAAAAGTGTCAGACCGGCTCTGAGGTAGCGCTTCACGATCATTTCATTCTGTTGCTGGTCTCGTCCTGCGATCACCAGGTAGTTCTCAGAGCTGATGAACCACAGGAACTTCTCAAACCTGCCAACAGAGGGAGACAGCGAGGCGGAGGACGTTTTAAGTACAGAAAGGGTAAATGAATAAAAATAAATAAATATGTAAAATTAAGTATGAACTGACCAGTACACCTTCCGGGCCTTCTGAATGGTGATTACAGTCTGAACTTCTTTTAACGTCTGTTGGGTTTTTCTTTCTGCAGATTTCATGGCCTAAAATTAAAATTAAAATTAAAATTA
>JACN01092264.1:0-21075 GCA_000787155.1 Scartelaos histophorus | reverse complement strand
TTTAAATCCAAATAAAATAATGGTTTAAAAAGACCAATTACGTACGGGCTTTTGCTGCCACTAGGACTAAGTCGACTCATTATTTTCATGCCTGTCGACTGGTCCAAACCAATCCACTTTATTTCTGTAGCACATTTCATAAACAAAGAACAAAAAAATAAAAATCCACTATTTAATTCAATAAAAACCTAATCGAAACAATGGTGTAAAAACAAATGAGAAACTGTGAAGAGACCCATTATAATAAATAAATAATAAAAGAAAAATCAATAAAACAAATAATAAAAGACAACAGGGAACTACACAACTCAAACAGTGTTAAAAGCCAGAGAATAAAAGTGGGTCTTAAGACTACTTTTAATATGGCGTTTTGAGCATTATTTGACTGGAAATGAACATAATAGGTGACGCCACAGTCCTTCAGTCCACTTTTTTTTATAAAATCTGTGGTCAGAACTCCACTAACGGACTTGCACAGATCAAAATACGACTCTAGACTCAAAGCGTCCATCTTTAATTTCTATTTTCAGAGGAAATCTCCCATGTAGTTTGCATAGAATTTCCCAGAAGTGAGACTGACACATTTTACTCCATTTTCTTCCTCTTTGACAGTCTGAACAGTACAAGCTTCATTCTTTGTCGATGTGGCCCACTTAAGGACTCCTTCATCAGGCTTTTTTATTTTACCCTTCATACAAAATGCATTAGGCCTTTGATACCTTCTTTAGTGCAGTCTAAATTAATGGCAAAGTCAGAGGAAGGGTTTGAATGTTGTGCTTAAGTATTGGTTTCCTCTGGGTCTGTGCACCGGAGCGCCTGGAGTCTGCCTGGCTGCTACAACACGCCTAGGGTTTCATTAGCATACATTACCATATTATGTCTATGGAAGTTGTTATGTGTTTATTGAGATGCGCATTAGCATTTGCAGGAAAAAACTTCCACTTTTACAGCCCGGTGTTATGACCTAAAATGTGTCCTTAGTTTGGCTGCTGTGATCGTTTTGACTATACCCAAGAACCATGTGTAATTATTTTTAACCAGGTTAAAATGAATGAAGTGAAAGCAATTTTTTAGCCTTGGACATTTGTAAACTAATTTGTTCTTTATTAATATAGCAGTTATCTGTAATAGTGTTGCTGTGATGCTAAAATTTCAAACTCAATTTTGATACTTATAAGTAATAGACTGAATACTCAATATAATAGAGACGATGGTGATCCTTTAGTGTGTGACGATAACTGATATTAACCAATACCAGTGTTGGGACTAGTATCTGTTTCTCAAAATTCATTAGGATCAATTTCTTACAAAATTGATCCTACTGTTTTGTATTTTATTGAAAAGCTTTGTATGAATTAAAGTTCAAACGTCATGTGAGATCCTGGACCTACATCAGTCCATAAAAGAGTCCAACATGGATATTGCCTGAATTGATATCAGCACAGATACAGTATTGGGGCATCCCTACTCAACACCGATTCCAATACCACAATAATATTAAAGTAAAATAGACACAAAGATCATAGTACCGTATTTTTCGGGCTCTAAGGCGCATCTAAGGCGCGATCAATGCGCACGGGTTATAACTGGTGCCTGCGTTAAGGGATAGTTCCCTGACTTATTAGAATATTCCCACTGTATCCTTGTTTTGGTTGATCTCGTTGCCTACACATGTACACACAGGCTGTAGCTCATCATAGTAGCTCCGGAAATACTAGACGCTATTTTATTATATTTCAATATTGGACTCAGATACACAGAAATCCTCGATGCACTTGCATCCCAACATGGCTTTATTATAAGTCTGAGACACCTCAAGAGAGTCCTGAGAGAGAATGGGCTTTACCGTCATAGTTTTTCTGACCTAGGAACAACTATAGATTTCATTATCAGCCAATTTAATACCCCAGGTCTCCTCCACGGTGCCGCTGGATGCAGCAAAGTGCCTGAACACATCTGTGACGGATGTGCTCCTTCCTTCTGCATGATTCACACAAGTTTGTATTGCACATGTCATTCCCAGTTCCACACCACAGAAAGTGAGGGAATGTGTTCTAACGTGCTCCCACGCTTTGGATATAAATCGCGTTTTAAGACGTTCCCTCACTTTTAATAACTCATGCGCACACCTTATGTGTGGACAATGACAGCAGTTGACGTATTATTTGATACTGTGCCTTATAATCCGGTGCACTTTATAGTCCGAAAAATACGGTACTTTCTTTCTAATTACGGTGTAGCCTTGTATCTGTGTATGTTCCATAGTTTCCCACAGGGGTTTACTAATCTATGTTGTTCTCCAACAGCCCAAGATCATTCTAAAACCATTCAGAAAAGGTTCATTTCTATCCTATGAATGTGACTTTTTTAGTATCGATACCTGCTCAAATGAGGGTCTAGTTTCAGTATAGTTTTAGTATTGATTTAGTGTCTCATTTTTGATATTTTTGACAACCCTAGACACGAAACTACCTTTTTCTTGCCTAATTCAGTCAGGGTAGTTCACACTGACCCATTTAGAAGTCCTTGGAGTTTCTAAAATGCTCTGTCCTGTCCCGTCCAGGCCATTCACTGTGAGGTAGGGAGGAGGAAGAGGAAGAGGCAGACGGTCCTTGGAAGTCTTCTCCTTTTCATGGATGCCAGGGTGGTCCTGCTGCACCTATGGACGGCCTGTGGTGTCCTCCTGTCCCTGGAGCTCCTGTGTTCTGACGCTGAGGTCTACACCAACACGTGGGCGGTCCAGATCAGAGGAGGGCCCGAGGAGGCGGAGAGGATCGCAAAGGAGCACGGATTCACCAACCTCGGAAATGTAAGCCTCTTTTTCCTTACGTTTTTACATTTGCCTTGGATAAAAAAGGGGTTAATTTTGCTGAGTAACTCCTCTTGAGAAGCAAAACTGTAAAATGTAATAAATCGAAATTGAAAAAAAGGTCAATGTTGTTTTTATGGATTGCAAAATTAGAAAAATCTTGTTAATTTATTGACCTTATTCCGCCCGACCCACCCCAAATCGCATTTCTTTGTGATGGCACTTCTGGTTAAGATGAATTGTAGACATTTTACAGCTAAATTATGATGATATAAAGTAAGATGTTCAATTTTCATGTGCACCAACAACTCAACAATGCACCGATCCTCTGGGAGGCCTGAAAATGACTTTGTAGTTTATATAGAACTTATTTGCTGTAAATGAATAAGGTGAATAATAAATATCCCAAAAGGGCATAAGTGATTTCTCTACATTTTTGTAGGTAATTTAACAATTTTTCAATTTTTATGATACATCTGAAAGTCTTGCTATGACACACTTCTGTAAAACATGAACAAAAAAATATTCAAGATGGCTCCATTCATTTTTGACACTAGGTTATAGCAAGAATTTATGTACAAGAACCGTGATGTTTCACAGGTCACTGAAAGACTCTTTATTCATCAATAAATGTGTAAATTATATTCAGTTTCACTTAAATGAGTTTTGGTTTCAAATACAAGCAAAATCTATCTGGTGTTGAGTGAACTAAAATGTAATGCTGCTTACAGAAGTTGACAGATACATTTGTCTTATCTCATAATGTCCCAATATCTTTGCATTAATCAAAATCACAAACTCCTCCTGAAAGTAAATGACACTGAGATGAAAGAGCTCATTTTTTGGTATAAAATAATTTGGTGTAACATCATAAATCAGGCGTTTGTTTTGCACTATCGACAGCTAATGTGATTATGTGTTGTCCTTTGACTCGGAGTGGTTTTATAGAGTAGTGTCTTGTGCACTCTTGAGTGTGGGTCCCTGGTTGGAGCACACTTCAGGGTCTCTTCGTGTGGTGTGGGCCCATCTCCTCTCATCTTTCACTTCAGTTGAGTCCCCATTTGCATGTCTCTGGTCGTGGATGTGCTGGAGTGGTGCACACTGGCATCTGGATTAGGATTTCAAAATACAACTCAGAGATTTGACTTTTGCCCCTCTCTTCTTTCTTCTCGATCTCCGATGCAAGATTTAAATTCAAAGCAAAAAGAAGTCACAAATGATTTCTGCTGCTGTTCTGGTGGACATGTTTCACATTTGCCAACTACTATTGAAAAAAATGTAAAACTTGCAGATGGTAGTTTAAAGATGCACTTACTGTTCAGGTCGAGCACCGACTCTGGCACATGATACAGAAATATGTGTCTCCATGGAGACACGTAGGTGGCGCCTCTAGGCCTGGTTACGGTTCAGATCTAGACCAGATCTCCTTGTCAAAACCTGATCTTGTCAGATCTTAGTATGGATGTAGTGTGAGTGTTAGTGTTTGTAGTGGTTGGAGGGTTGATGGTGCAAATTGGCAGCTTCACTTCAATCAGACTGCCCCAGGGCAGCTGTGGCTACAATAGTGTCTTATCATCACAAAGTGTGGAGTGAATGAATAATGCACCAAACTGTAAAGTGACTTTAAGCATCTGGAAAGTGCTATGTAAGACTAATTATTATTATCTGTGGAGAGGTGACCCTGCTCTGTGAGAATTACTGTGAAAGTGTTTTTAAATACCTCACTAACTGAATGAATGCAGGTGAATAAGCTTAATGCCTTTTTGTAGAACATTCTTAACAAAGTAATAACCTTGAGATTAGCAAAGGTGTAATTTTAACTGCTGTTAATTTTCCAATCTGCGGCTTTTAATAAAAGTTAATCCCCCAGACTTTATTAGTCATTGATCAGTTTCACAGCTCTCAAACATCGAGTTCATTCACACTGGTTTATCTGAAAAGTGTAGCATTTTTTCTCTCAATAAATGATTGTCAGTAAATCTGCTCCCTGCTCAACTAAATAGATGAGCTCATATAAAAGGCGTATTTTTCTCTCCTTGTGTTAATGAGTGATTAAGAAGCAGCGCCACAGTCAGCGCAGAAGCAGAGTTGGCAAAATACCTGAAGCCATATGGCTCCCTGCCACACTGCTGCATATGGTACTGAGTGACACCGGAAAGCCTCATTCATACAGAGACACCTGAACAATCCTCTGTGTTTGTACATTGAAATGCAACACTACAAATGTGTGTCAGCTTTATGAGTTACTTTTAAAGGTCCTATATTACACAAAATGGACTCTTGTGAGGGTTAAGCGATTATAATGCAGTGTTATAATGCAGCTGATGAGACTGATGTTAACCAAATGATTACGAGTAAGATGCCCTACATATTCGTTAAGCCATGTTATAATGTAGTTACCTCTTCAAAAACACCTACATACCTTTGATCATAGACTGTATAAAAAGGGTTTGTGTCTTAAACATAACTCCAGGTATGTTTTTGATAAATAAACAGCATTACAGCATAGATCAGAAAGTTGGTTAATATGGACCCTTAAAATAAATACTTTAAACATGGAAAAATAACCAGATTTTCAAAGAGCAAGGTGATAAAGAAGGGGACATTCTAGTGCAATAAAAATGGAGATAATTGGGAACTTTTCATTGGAGATGAGCCACATTTGGACACATGGTGGCAGGATTGTGATGAGGGCTCGTGGGAGTGTGGAGAAAAGGCAGAAGAAGACTAATGCAGCATGGTATTACCAGCTGAAAATGGTGATTGCTGTAATTTTAGCATTATGCCCGCCTTCAATTAGTGGGGGTGCTGGATGTTCACTCATTGTTTTCACTGCAGAGCAAAAATAAGATGTGAATTTTTATGAATTTTGCCGTCAGTGTCGGTGTGTATAGCTCTTATGGGAATACGGCTGGCGTTCTTGTCATTTTAGCTGGGATCTAATTAGACTATAATGTGTTTTTACCCATAATGTGATTACAGGAGTATCATAATTCTGCTAATCATTTGTGCACACGGCTGGTCTCAAAATCACTGTGTGTGTTTGTGTGCGTTTGGGCTCTTGTGTGTTTGGGCTTTATCGCTGTAAAGTGGGAGTTATGTTATCATGACTTCATCCTCGGCCTCGATGCTGCTGTGGAGGTGCTGTGAGGTGTGGGTGATTTGAGGTCAGATTCGTGCCGCTCCGGCTCTTCCCGGTCTTTGGTTGGATATCGTAGGTTTGCTCTTTCTGTTTGCCGCCTCGGGGACATTGTGTAAACTTCAACCTTCTTACTCAAACATAGCCCTTAACCTGTCGATGCAAAGGAAAGTACTGTACGGTCAAGCCCTGGTGGTGGTGCATGGTTCTTTGCTCCGGGCATGGACGGATCCTCTGATGGTGCTTCCTCTGGTTCGCCTTTTTTCAACCCCACATTTTATTATTCTACAAAGGTATTAAAGAAAACTTATGGTGCTTGAGCCTGTTATGGTTGTAATGGTTATAATTTGTGCATTTACTCTCCATAGAGATGTTATTACTTTGCCTGGGATCTACCCTCTTCATTACAGGCCTAATTCTCTCTGCGAATAGGGTTTCCTCTCCACAGATCTAACCAGTAATGCAGATTATATAGGTTTAATCTCTACCAATAACTTCTCCATGATGACAGATGCAAGTGACGGACCCTCCACCAGAAATGTTGGGCAGTGCACCTTTTATAAACTGCAAAATTACCATACTTTTTGGACTACAAGCCGCTACTTTGAACCCTGCGACTTATGCAACAGTGCGGCTAATATATGGATGGATAATTTGTTTGGCGACACAACGGATGAGTGCAGAAAACACCAAGTCTGTGCGGTGAACATATGGATCTAGAGTTAAAATTAAGTTGCAGCGTTAACTAGCGATGATGTCGGCACAAAACAAATCTGAAATCTGTTGAAATCTTGCAAGACACTGACAAGATACAGGATCCGACAGTGGCTCTGTGCAGGAGACATGTGCAGTAGAGACGAGGAGAGACGGGGGGGATGTGCAGAGGAAGACGCTCGTTTGATTGGGTTTTGAACAGTTATTTTGCGCTTTATGCTCACACCCTCCTCGTGGAAAACACAGGAAGAAACGCAGATGATGCAGCTTTTAATTTAAGGCCGACTGATCTGAAGAAGGACGTAGAGCTGCTGCTGTAAACTCTGCATCAGTGAGTCGACGCTGAGACGGTGTGAAAAGATGCAAAAAGACAACAAACACTTTCAGAGGCAATAAAAGCAGACGACCCAAAATTGAAAACGTTCTTGAAGACGTGGACACCTGCGGCTTATATTCAGGTGTGGCTTTTTTATGTACAATTAGAAAATGTTGTCAAAATTTTGCTAATGCGCCTTATATTCAGGTGCGCTCTATAGTCCAGAATTTACGGTAATCTAAAATGACGATAAAAGAAACAAGTCCCCCTTACTTGAGAGTTAGAAAAGTGCAGCACCCAACGGGAGCAGATGTCACAGTAAATGTCACTGGCAACTCCGATGGATCGCTGCAGAAAGTGAGTTTTTTTTCCATTTGTACCAAAATGACAGATGACACTGCTCAATCCCACATGTAGCACTAATTAAAGGTGCACTGAGTTCGCCACCCGCTTGTCTCCATGGAGTTATAATTGCTTTGGCTTGAATGTTCTGCAGCAGGGGTGTCAAAGACAAATGGACAGGGGGCCAAATGAAAAAATTAGCTACAAGCCGAGGGCCGGACTGATCGAATGTTCATTGAAAAAATGTTAAATGGCCTAATTGAACCTACTGAAAACCTAACAAATATAAAATATACTATATGATCGGATCGGATAAATAAAGCAATATTTTCTTATGGCTTTTAATTTTTAATTTTTAGCAGGCACAAAAGACAAAACTCCTTTTATATAAAAATCCCCAGAACCTGCACATTAAATGAATGAAGCTGTATTACTCAAGGCACCATCAATATATTTTCTCAGGGAAATGGCAAAAGTAGCTAAATTTACTTCAAAGAAATAAATAATATCAGCAATTTTATATCACTCAACTGAAATATTTTTAAAACATAAATAAATTATACTGTGAGAACGTTTTAACAAGGGAGAAATGTGAGAAAATGTTCATTCCTGTCTGAGAAGTGCGTGTTGAGGGGTTTTACAGCCTTAAAACATACATAATAATTGTAAAAAATAAACCTAACTACTTTGGGGATTTCGCCTATCGCAGGTTATTTTTGGAACTTAACCCCGGCGATAAACGAGGGACCACTGTACAATAAAATAAAGTACAAAACTCTAATGCTAATGACCACTGATGAATAATGACATGAAGCCGCCTCTCGCTCGGTGCGCCACCGTTGCATTGTGGGAAATGTAGTATTGGTGCATATAAAACATCTGCGGCCGGTTCTAATAATAAATCAGTATCATCCCGGGGCCATAGTTCTACAGTATGGAAATAAACTAGTTACTACAATGGAGACAAGTTACTGGTCAGATCTATGGAGAAGCATGTCTGTACATAATAAGAATTTATGTTATTAGTGTATTTTGGCTATAAAACACCAGTAATTGAATTCTTGCAAGGCAGATGGATGTAATACCATAATTGTGAAATGTTCCACGCAACAAAATGACAGAGCATCATCAAAATAAAAGATTGCTCAAACCTGCACAAATCAGTCCAAATAAAACTCTACAGAGGGTAAAGGAGAAAGAGAAACAGATACAACACGTTGAAAAGCTTTGAAAAGTGGATTTTACATAATGGGCCTGCTTTAAAAGGTGTTCATTTGTTTTGTTTTACCAAGCTCATGTTATTTTTTTCAAATTGTGATCACAACAGGGTTTCCCATTAAAACAGAAGACTGTGGTAAGTGCCCCATCTAGTCTAATTTTCTCCCAAAACAAGCTCAACATTACACTTGAATTGGTCGTTTTCATTTTGTACTGTTAAAAACCATGAAGATTAATGCCGATAAATCAGATTCTGCACAAATTCTAATGAACCTAGTCAAATAAAGGTTCCCTGTGACACCATTAACAGAATTGGAAGCAGTGGAGATTAAATTTCCATGAGTTTGACGATTTGATCCTCCGTCTTTACATTTGGCCCGGGCATGAAAGGGTTATGCCCCACTCCAGCTCCGGAAAGTTGTGCATCTTTGAGCAGCTGTAACGAAAAGACTCCTCCACATAAAGACTTGTAGCTCACATATTCAGACAGAGAAAACTTTAAACTCTGCCCCAGTTTTTATTTCGTAGAGACAGGACCAATTTAGGTTGGATAAAGATTGTGAAATATAATGAAATAGGCGATCGTCTAATTCACCCATGGACAGGGCCGATCATGCAATGTTTTCTACACTTAAACATTGTTTGAAAAGAGATATTTAGGTTTTTTTATCCATTATAACTTAGTTTAAAGCAAGAAAAAAGAAGAGTCTGTGTCCTTCAGCAGCAGCAGTGGGGAGGGGGTTTTGACTAATGATTTAAAGGATAAAAATTAAGTTTAATAACATATCGTAGGCCTTTATGGAGTATATTGTAATAATTAGCAGTGAGGCATGTTTGGAATTTATATTTAACGCATAAAGGTTGTTAATGCATCAAAAGCAAATGAAAATGACTTAATTTTGTCATTTTTTCTAACTATCAACACGTAAAACCCATTCACAACACCACGTACAAAGAAATCAAACCAATTAAAAGTGTGAATTTATCCGATAATTGTAAATTCGTTCAAAATCTCGTCTCGTCTTGATCTCTAACACTTACTTTAAAAATGCCAACAAACAAATGGTAATGTTGCTTCTAATTGTCAGTGGTGGTGTTTTTATGAGCCTCTAATTCATTTTGTGGGAGTTAATTTGGTTTGATTATACCTGACTTTTCTTTTATAGCAAAATCTTAAATGTTATGAAGTGTTTTTTAGTCAAATGAGTCGTCTACGCGCGTTTTCTCCATCGTGTTTTGGAAATTGGTCTATATAGTTGCAGTATTGGAGTGAATTGTTCCATAGCTGTAGCCTCTTTTCGCCGTAATGTAACTGTATTGTGTGTGTGGGAGGGCAGACAGCAGCAGAAGCTAAATGTCAGGTTGCTTTTGGGGAAGGCAGTCACAATTGTAGTTTTTCTGTGAGATGTGCTGGTGGGCGGTGACCCTCTGCATCTCCTCATCACAGGAGAACAGTTAATGCGCTCTTTTGTTTACAGTCTATACTCCGAGGTGCTTATTCCCTTGACACTGCTCCAACTAATCTATTATTTATTCCTCGGATTGTTTGAAAAGTACTTATTTTGTGTAGAAGTAAAAGAGATGATCGGCAGCAGTTTTTTTTTTGTTTTCTTTCGATTGTCAGTCACGATGCAACTTTTTAAAATAAGGAAAACTGGGAAAGACTCAATACTTCAATATCTCAAAGCAAGACCTGTTATGCAAAATCGCTGTCGTTGTTTCTCCTCATTTAGTCTCTCAAAGTTGGAGTGATTTTTGCATGTTTGAGCAATCTTGAATCGGTTATTTTCGAGGCAAGACCAGCGTACACCCCCTCCGTACTTTGTTCTTCACTTTTATTTCTTAATTGAGAAGCCTCGTTATTTTGGTACGAAACAAAAATCCGCTGCTCACTCGTGCGATGGAGGAAGCGCCGATAACTTCATGGCGACGTCTCCTCCCATCGGGCGCCACAGTTTCTTTTGCTGCGTTGTTTTAGATGGAAACGTGCATAACATAATGATCCAAAGGTGTCATAGATTATAACTCTGCAGCAGGCTCAGCGCAATATGTGGAAACGTGCATAACATAATGATCCAAAGGTGTCATAGATTAGAACTCTGCAGCAGACTCAGTGCAATATGTGTTTTATTTTTTAAAGATGCACTGTGTAACTTTCCTACCAGTGCGTCCGCAAACATATCTATAACATATCCATTTCCAAAGAAGCAAGCAAGTGGGGCTGCATGGCCAAGTTACAGATCTGATCTGTGGAGAGGCTGCTACGCTGACAATGAGAATACATCTTTTTAAGGTAGTTTTGAGAAGTGGAATATCTGTGGTTGCTATACTGCGGAACATTCCAGGTAAAGTGGTATTATCTCCATGGAGACAGGTAGGTGGTCTTATACACTGCAAACCCAAACAATTAAGCAGTAATTAAAAAAAAATTAGCTAAATGGTTGCCTAACTTTTTTTTAAGTTTATAGTCTAAATTTTTTAATTTCTGTAAATTTAAAAATATAACTGTCACACAAAAGTTTTAATTGCATTTAGTAGTTAATTAAAAATAATAATTTTAATAATAACATGAAATAGTGAAAAAATAAAACTGTAAAAAATAAATAAAAAATAAAATAATTAAAACATTTAGGCTAAAATAATTAAAATCATTAATTTAATACCAAGAAAATCTGGTAGATGCATATAAAAATTAGAAATTATAAGTAAGCAGAGCACCTAACATTTTTTTTATTAAATGGAAATCACTGTTTTTGATTAATTTGAGCGTTCGGGTTTACAGTATTAGTTCTGGTAAAGCTTAAGGTAACATCTAGGGCCCAACTGATATGCATCGTTTGGCCGATATTACATGAGCACTTGGAGACATATTGGCCTTAATCTTGCCGAAATGGGCCGATAGTCCACGTGGGCATGTTATACCTCGTTATAAAGTTTAGACTCTATGATTCTCAGACTGTAAAGTGACTATAGTGGCTGTATACATGTTATGGACATACAGTGATATGTAAATGAGCTGTGAATAGAGCTGTGACTAATCTGCATTTGCACGTCATTAATTATCGTGGTGCCGTTAAACGCTAATAACAATAGTTTGTACTTTCTTTACTGAATAGAATGAATGCAAAAATACCATTAGGCCGACCTACTGTCTTTAAATATGACAGTAAAGAGGCAGAATACCGATAAATGTAGCCTAAATAAACCCAATTTAAAATTCAGCAGAGCCAGACCTAAATTGTATAATCAATAGAAGATTTACAGTGACTTTTTACTTCACGAGCTCCAACTCCCATTTTAAGTGCATCAAAAAAATCCATATCGGTCGGGCCCTGGTAATATCAAGATCATTCCAAACTTTGATTAAGGTCAAAGTTTGACCAATTCATGCAGTTCCAGCTCCCATAGATGAATGCTGCCGTTGTGTCCTTGGGCAAGATACTTAACCTACCTCACCCCTAATGCCTGGGTATGCTGGCGTATGAATGTGGAATGTGTGTACATGAATGGGTTTTTTATGTGAAGTTCTTTGCGTGCCTTGAAGGTGGAAAACCGCTAGAAAAATGTGACCAAGACCATTCTTTTTTTTTCTCTTTTAATGGCACTTTCAATGTAGTTAAAGTTCCTGCGTGTTCATGTCCCTCTAAAGTGTGGATTTCATGATGCAGCGGGAGTAGTGGATGAGTGGGCTGTACTTTGTGGTGATTTTTAAACCATGCACAGACTGATAGACTGATTATATGGGATTGTATGCGTCTGTGCGAGCTCCATCTGTCCATCCTCTTCCCAGTCTGAGGATCACACTGTGCCTGGAGGGAATCGCTTTCATTTTCATTTCTCTCCACTCTCCCCGGCTCTGTTAGATTTATGTGGCAGAACATCGAAATATGTCTAAAAAGTTGTCTCAAAACGCATTAATTATGTATTATATTTTACTATCCCTGCTATGAGACACTAAATGAACAATGAACAATGTGTGCAGTTCACTTTGTAAGTCTACTTCGCACCCATTGAATTATGTTATCTGTTATCTTCTTCTTCATAAAGGATTCAAACCTTAAATTATTTGTTAGCATCTGTAATTTTAAAACTATCCACGCGTAGTCTCCTCATAAAAGAAGCCATTAAATTCATATTTTCAGCTTGAGGCACCTGAAAAAAGGCTCAAAATCTCAAACATTTTCACAGTTTTATATTGAGCCCCTGGACTGTATAAGGACGTCTCTTCAATTGCAATTTCTTCTGTTAAAAACATAAAATTTCATAATAATTGCCCAGATATCTGTAGCACCTCTGACCTCCATGGAACCAAATCATTTTTTCAGAAATCGTTAATTATTCTGCATGTTTTTTGTACTAAAAGTGTTAAAACATCATGTGGTGCGACCGTCCGCCCTTAAATGCAGAGTTATTCTGCATGTTTTTTGTACTTAAAGTGTTAAAACGTCATGTGGTGCGACCATCTGCTCTTAATTGCTGATTTTTTCTTCTTTAAAATAACTATAAATTTAATCTAATTTATTTTCTGTGTGTGTGTTTTTGTTTTTGTTTTTTGTTTTTTTTGGTGGATATTTCTGAAGTGTTTTGTGTTCCCAGATGAAATTTCAGCTTTCTAGAATAGATATTTCCCCCATAATATTCAGACAAATATTGTCCAAGCGTGTCCATTTTTTCAGATATCATGGGTTCAGATTTTATTGTTTTCAAATCTCAGTATCATGTTCATATTATGCTGTACTAACCCATGTTGATCAATGTGCACTGTCCCATATTTAATAAAAAAAACATTTCTCTTAGAACTTATATTAACATTCCAACCATGTTTTAGAAAATACAACAATTTTAAGGTTATTCTCGGTCGCACCACATGACATTTTTTAAGTTCGTAGCCAATTCATGTACATAAAAACAACCAAAAAAAAGAAAAACACACTAAAAATGATTAATACAAATGTTAAACTTAGATTTATGCAGACCTGACATTGTAAATATTTGAAAAAGTTCAATAGAAACTACATTTTTAAAGAGAATCCTTAAATGTCCTTGACAGAAGTGGACTAGTGCGTTGGGTTTCCGATAGAGAATTTATTTAGAACAACATTAAAACAGCTGGATAATGTAAAACAGTTTAATACGAACATTTATAGACCAAATGACGGCGCTCACTGCAGCAGAAAACGGTGATAATTTTCATTGTAAAGTCAATTGGAGCCAGAGTGGATGGAGCTGAAAGCGCCCCCATGCTCACTTCATATCTGGAAGTGTCAATTGGAGCCGGAGTGGATGGAGCTGAAAGCGCCCCCCATGCTCACTTCATATATGGACGTGGTTTAGCTATTTCCATTTATATACATGTGTGTGGTTGAGTTATAGCTAATAAAAACTGCTTTTTAAAAACATATTGTCTTAAAAAGTCTAATAGAGAATGGTATTTGTATTCAATAACCAAATAAAGCCTCGGTTCACAAGTTCTTCCAATTTAAAATGCACACGAGAATAACCTGGACTGCCTGAGCTGGTTAAAAATAACTGAAAATGATTTATAATTTTGTTTTAATTATTGCTTATCTTTCTTAACTCCATTGGACCCGAGCCAGTCCCAGGTGCTTTGGCCACGAGCGACCGACCCTGGACACTTGCCCGATCATTGCCGTGTTACCCCAGTGCTGGAAATTAATGAAATCCTTTTTAGATGATGGTGTGATATACGTACTATCACTGGGGAAATCTCTGGGCCCAAATGGAGAAGCGCATTAGCTGAAACTTCACAGAATTGTTGAAGAGCCAAAATATTCAGAGATGTGCCAGGCAGCTGCAGCAGAAGCCTGAATAAAATGACTTCTTCTTTTAGTTTAAAGTTCTTTCCTTTTGACTTATTTCCTGATGCCTCTCCGCAACATGAGTACTGAGACTTAGGCCTTATATTACACAAAATGGATTCGTGTGAACTTTAAGCCAAGTTTTAATGTTGCTACCTGGAGTTGTTTGAGTAAGCCTAGTGCACGCTACAAAAACTAAAATCCAGCCAAGTTAAGATGACTTTTTTAGCATGATTTGAGTGGATTTCATTTGACAAAGAGAATGATCTACCAGTGGAGTAAGATATGAATGAAAATGCATCTTGCTACACCTAAAATCAGAAAAAAACAACCAACTCTTTGCACTTAAAATTGTGTGAACTTTAAGCCAAGTTTTAATGTTGCTACCTGGAGTTGTTTGAGTAAACCTAGTGCACGCTACAAAAACTAAAATCCAGCCAAGTTAAGATGACTTTTTTAGCATGATTTGAGTGGATTTCATTTGATAAAGAGAATGATCTACCAGTGGAGTAAGATATGAATGAAAATGCATCTTGCTACACCTAAAATCAGAAAAAACAACAACTCTTTGCACTTAAAATGAGAAAAACAAAATGTAATATTGCTTGAATTAAGAAAACACACTTAGATAATTACATTTGCCAAACTGAATCTGCTCAAATAAAGTAAAAAGTTCTTATTTTAAGTAATTTTAACGTACCTAGATATTGCTTTTTTCATTGCATTAGTCTGTTTATGGCGGCACAGTGGCTGAGTGGCAACACTCATGCCTCACAGCTAGAAGGTTGCAGGTTCGATCCCCCTGGGCCTTTCTGTGTGGAGTTTGCATGTTTCAGCCAAGCTCTTCATGCGCCTTTGTGTTACAAAAGAGGCTGAGTGTATAGAGTGGTAACAATGAAGTCGTTAAAACAGTGGCTAATAGAGGATTTCATGTATTTTAGCTTATTTATTTTTATTGCAAGATTGTGTTCTTTCATTTATAACTCATCTACTGTCATTTGTGTAAGAAGTGTAAGTAAGTTTATGTATTGAATGTAAAGGCTATAAACTTTCGAAAATCACAAATATGGGAGTTGAAATTATGTTTTTATTACAACAGTATTGGGGTTCAATGTTTAAGTGGGCTCACCACCTGCAGAGGGGTTGGTTCTGGTGCATAGAGTAATGGGCAGCATGCTGCGACCCAGCCGGATTAAGCAGGAGAAGATGGATGGATAGTCTGTTTATGTCTGGCAAATGCTCTGTTCCACCTTGTGATGTCATGTATTGGCACCTTTTACCTTTAATTCAGTCGAGATTGGCAATTCGAGGACTGAAATCAACTTTCAGTGAAGGTGTGTGGAGTTTAAAAACACAGTGAAACGCTTCCTGTTTTAGCTCAAGACAAAAAACAACCAACTATTTGCACTTAAAATGAGAAAAAAACAAAATGTTATGTTGCTTGACTTAAGAAAAACACACTTATTTCACTTACCAAGCTGAATCTGCTCAAATAAAGTAAAAAGTTCTTAATTGAAGTCATTTTTAACTTGCCTAGATATTGCTTTTTGTATTGCATTAGTCGGTTTATGTCTAACAAATGCTCTGTTCCACCTTGTGATGTCATGCATTGGCACCTTTTACCTTTTAATTCAGTCGAGATTGGCAATTCTGGGACTGAAATCAACTTTCAGTGAAGGTGTGTGGAGTTTAAAAACACAGTGAAACACTTCCTGTTTTAGCTCAAGACAAAAAACAACCAACTATTTGCACTTAAAATGAGAAAAAAACAACATGTTATGTTGCTTGACTTAAGAAAAACACACTTATTTCACTTACCAAGCTGAATCTGCTCAAATAAAGTAAAAAGTTCTTAATTGAAGTCATTTTTAACTTGCCTAGATATTGCTTTTTGTATTGCATTAGTCGGTTTATGTCTAACAAATGCTCTGTTCCACCTTGTGATGTCATGCATTGGCCCCTTTTACCTTTAATTCAGTCGAGATTGGCAATTCTAGGACTCAAATCAGCTGAATGAGTTTAGTGAAGGTGTGTGGAGTTTAAAAACACAGTGAAACGCTTCCTGTTTTAGCTCAAGATGGAGAAAAAACCCTAGATATGCAGAGTTTGTGTGTTAAGCATCTGTAAATGAAGCAAAATAAAACTTAAGGTATGTTTTTGATGAAGAAAATGGTGTATTATGGGCTCTTTTTTAACTAAAACATTTATCCAGGGACCTGCTGACCGTATGGAAACTTATAGAACATGTATGGGGCGCCTCATGTGACTGGAAGCAATAATTTTAAGTCAGTGAATTATAGATTCCATCATCTGCTGAATAATGGATGACCAGCGCTCACTTTGAAGAGGTATCTACTCTTCTGGAAAACATCAAAACTTTGCAGACATTTCCTCGACCTGCTCCACCAGTGAACTCTTGGTCTGACTCATTATTTACAGTGTTCAGACCTCGGTTCTATACCACACCACTCTGCGGCTCTGAGCTGTGTCCGGACCTGCACCACTTCTTGTATTTGCAGCCGATTTCCCATAGGACTTTGAAGAGAAAATAAGAAGTGCCTCTCTGAGTAAAAGCTGCGAAGTCTGGCTACTGGCACTCTGCAAATTTCAACAGACGGACTCAGTAGAGGTGATAATATAGTGTAATATAGCGCCAGCAGGAAGATTAGCGTTACATCCATTAGAGACTATTTTTATTTAATTTTATATGAGTCAGTTTTCCTGTTTCTTTTATTTACTAATTTCCTTTGAGGTCTGCTACCAATTGTTTTAGTATTCACACACCATTAGTAAGTCCCTTTGCAGTAATTGCCTACAGACATTCTTACTTTTTTTGTCTTGTTTTGTTGATTCATTGTTTAATTTTGATTACCATATTTTACGGACTAGTCGCTCCAGAGTTTATCCAAAAAATGCACAATGAAGCATAAGTCGCACTGGAATGTAAGTCTCATTTTTGGTGGAAATTTATTTTATAAAATCAGAAACCAACAACAGACATTTCATCTTGAAAGGCTCGTTCTAGTGGGAACAACAGAGAAACGGAGAACAAAAGGCTGAACATGTGTCTGGTATGTTACATATTGGCAGTTATTCAGAAAACTAGAGCATGAGCAACACAAGAGCAATATGAGATTTCTGATCTTCGCCAAGGGATGACGTGGACACAGATGATCCAGATCTGGATCCGGATCATTGCCAAAATTTTACGGAGTCGTCCCTGCACAAAGATCTTCCTCTGGTGACAATTTCATGAAGATCCGGCCAGTAGTTTCCGAGAAATCTCACTAAGATTGTAGATCCAGATCCAGATTCCACGTCCGGATTCGGATCATCACCAAAATTTAATGGAGTCGTCCTTAGGCCAAGATTTCATCAAGATCCGTCCAGTACTTTCCGAGAAATCCTGTCCACAGACAAATAAATAAATAAACCCACTCGATCGCATAATCTCCTTGGCGGAGATAATAACAAGTTTACCAAACTCAATCTCACTCCAAATCACGATATCCATTGAATTCTTCCTCCTCAGTGTCACTTCGGAGCTTCTCTGCTAAATCTAGCTTTTAGCCCGTGATTAGCTTTTTTGTTTTCTTCATTGCACTTAAAGTATCCTTCTCTTTTCACCAGTCCCTCAAGTGTCTCGCTCACTCCAAACTTTCCTTCTGCTGCTCGATTTCTGTTTTGGGCTGCATATTTCACTACTTGCAGCATCTAATCTGCAGAATATGAATAATGGTTTATCACCGTGTCGTAAAATAAACGTCTTAATAACCTGTATGTATTAAATGCAGGTGAGTGTGTAAAAGAAGAAGAAATCTCAAACTTTAGTGGACGGACATCCACTCATACCTGAGCAATACACCTAGCCCCGCCCCCTGCTGAAATCCTGAGTCACACCTGAATATAAATCCAAACCATGAAAAAAGTGTGACGTATGCTCCAAAAATACGGTACATTTTTTCCCTTATTCTCATCACATCGTCCTATCTATTTTTTATACATGTTGGAATATTTCACAGTATGACATTAAACCCTTCTATCGTCATGGAGACCAAACAAGACCAACTTGTAGGTCAGATCTGTGGAGAGGCGACCCCGCTCAGTCAGTCTGCCTGTTTTTCTAGGTATTTCTCAGCTATAAAACCTCATGTAATTTAATAAATGTAAGTCAGATCTGTTAAATGTCATTGTGTGGAACATTCCAGGCATTAGACAACATTGTGATTTAATTTTATATTCATCGATGTCTTTTATTTACTCATTTACTTTGTGGCTACCCATTTGTGTTTGTTTTCATGCACGGATCTGAATTTATAGACTTGTTTATTTTGGAAGACACCATTAACATTCTGCTTTAATTGGATTGTGTAACTTGCCCACAGTTTACAAACCATGGCTCTAGGGAGTTATGGTCAGGCTGTTTTTTCCCTCTTGGACACTCAAAGCTGTAGTGGGATGATCACGTCTCACTTAAAGGTGTAATGTTCCACAGTGTGACATTAAACAGCTCTACTTTACATTTATTCATTCATAAGTGTTTTTTATAGCTCAAAAATACCTTGAAAAATGGGCATTCTGACTGTGAACAGGGTCGCCTCTCCACAGATCTGACCTTTAACTTGGTCTGGTTTGGTCTCCATGAAGATAGAAAGGTTTAATGCCACACTGTGAAACATTCCAGACAAATACCATCTTCAAGGAGAAAAGCATTTGATGGACCCTCCTCCAGAAAAGTTACGCAAAGTACGTTTTGACATCCAATACTTTGTTGCCCATAAAATTTGCTCCTGAAGGGATCCACTAATATTGGTATCCAGTATAAGAGCCAGAAGTTTTAGCATTGTGCTCTAAATTCATGTAAAAAGGTTTTTTATTGTCTGGTGTTGGCTCAGAAGAACATCTCATAATCAAAACTTTTAAAGCTAAAAGGAACCAACCAATAAATGGGAGTTACACTTAGACAATAACCTTTTTTTACAGTCTTGGAATTAGATTTGTTTTTCTTATATCAGTTGTTTTTTTATGTTTTACCATTCATTTACCATACACTATATTACCAAAAGTATTCGCTCACCCATTCAAATGATCAGAATCAGGTGTCCTAATCACTTGGCCACAGGTGTATAAATATAAAAGAATGGTCAAAAATTCCTATAAACACTCTCCTCAACCTTGTGGACAGTCTTCCCAGAAGAGTTGAAGCTGTAATAGCTGCAAAAGGTGGACCCACATCATATTGAACTCTATGGGTTAGGAATGGAATGGCACTTCAGTTCATAGTATGAGTAAAGGCAGGTGAGCGAATACTTTTGGTAATATAGTGTATATATATTAACATAACAAACATGAGCCTGCGCAGATCCACCGATGGAAATTAGCATTAGTCTTGCAACCTGGTACATGCATCTTTCACTTAATGTTCATATTTACTGTGCACTGTCCTTGTCTTATTAAATAAACCAAACTAATACTTTTTCCAGTTACTGATGGTTTTAGTAGAAAGATAAACTTCAATTCCTCATCAGAACTAAGCCCCAAACTTTAGGACCGAACCTTCGTTGCTGCCACCACCCCTGCCCTTTGGAACTCACCCCCACAATGCATCAGGAACTCAGACTCACTGCAGCATTTCAAATCATTACTATTCATTTATTTATTTGAGCAACATGAAATTATGATGTGAACATGAAATAATATTGTGCATATTGCAGTATTATGCTCAAAAAGGAGTAGGAAGAATGTAAATGTATAAACTCCCATGGCTCTCGCGTTCTACATGGTGTAACTCGGCTTTGTACTTTGAACTTCACCCTGCTGCATGTACAGTGTAATCTGAAGTGTGCTTTGTCTTTTCATTGAATATTACAGTTAAAATGGCTGAATTCTAACACTAAAACATAATGAGCAGTAACATTCACCCACAGATGAATGCTGCCATTGTGTTCCTGGGCAAGACACTTCACCCACCTTACCCCTATTATCCGCTTACACTGGTGTATGTGTGTGTGTGTGAATGGGTGAGTGGTTTCTGCCTTGGAGGTGCAAAAGTGTTGTATAAAAATGATCTCCTTTGCAGTGGTTGCCTACACACGTTCTACTTTTTTGTCATTTTCACAGATTTCATTTTTTGGTTCGTTTTTTTCCTTTTTCTAATTTTGTATACATGTTATTTTAAAGTATCAGTGTCTGTGTCTGTGCATTTCTATGGCTCAGATTGTCACAAATCTTCAAATTATTATTCAAAAGGAAGATGCAGCCTCCACGCACAACCACACACACACACACAACCGCACACAACCTTCAGATTGTGTATGCTGAAGTGTAATATTCCCCATTATGTTGTTATATCTATGGGACCATGTCAACATTTCAACAATGGAAAGACGCTGTTAGTTTTCCATATATCTTCACTTATAAAATGAGCTTTTCACTCGTCCTATTTTCGCCCGTTTTAAAGACTGACTTGGCAGCTCTGGCAACGGGCCACTCCTTATTTCTCATTTCAAGGCTGGGTGCCAAAATGTTTGATCTTCCTTGTACCAGCTGGACAGTGTGCGAGCTTCTGTGATTTGGCTCTGTGTTTGCAGTTTTCTCTTTGCCTACGCACCTGCCCTGAGAAATACAAATTCAGTGTATTCATCCTTAAACCTCGCTTCTCATTATTTATCCCTGTAGAAGCATTAGCCCTGACCACAACCAAAGAGAGAGAGAGAGA
>KN494756.1:23691-34238 GCA_000787155.1 Scartelaos histophorus | reverse complement strand
GGGGTGGGGGACATGAGCTCCCAGTACATCTCCCAGTACAATCCAGCTCACATCTACTCAGAGCAGGGTAAGTTCTGCGCAAGTTTAGAAAATACAGTTAAAAAATTCATGCTTAGTATTAATTAGGGATCTAACAATAACTGAAATTTGTGATTTTGTATCGTATCATACCTCACAGTAATATTGTGGACCGTCATAACATATCAAATTACAAGTTTCCTCTCTTAATTTAGTAGTTAAACTGAAAGAACTACATAGACCATGATCCTTTGCTCAGTTTCAGTGCAGAATCCACAGTTATAAGCACTTTTAAATCTTAGTTCTTTAGATTAAGTCTTGTTAAGGCATTTTTAGAAGAAAACGTTAAATATTAAGTTTTGTTTGCCTCCACAAAATATCGTGAAAATATCCTACAGAGATTTGAATATTGTTGCCATTAATATTAAGAGAAATAAGTAAAATGGCATTGTGTATATGGCAGGTTTTCATGTTTTTCTAATTATTTTGTGGTTTAGTAGGATAGTACCTGGTAAACATTTATTGCAGTTTGCAGGAAAAAAAAGGTGAAAAGAGAAGTAGCTACAAAAATACATAAAACAGAATACCTCTACCTGCGTCACCACTGAAAAGTCCAAACTGGAAAGACAATTTACGCTCAAGGAAGTCATTTTCTGTCAGCTTCAACACTCATTTAACACAATGAAGGTGTTGTCATTTGTTTTATTTAGTATGTTGTGCAGTTTAGACCAGTTTTGGCCTTTGTTAACATAATTGCTACGTGACAGGCAGCAGATATGACATTTATAAAGGTAATTCCAAAACTATGTCCAACCAGGAAGTAAAATAAAAATAAAAAAATCACTAATTGTAATTGTAAAACTATAACAATGTTGCAAGAGTTTTTGCAAAATTGTATATAATGTTAATTATGTTTTGGTGAAGTTATTAGTCTAACCTGTCATGCTTAGTAGTACAGCCCAAAAAATCCTACATGGCACACCTTGTGTGTGAGTAGAATGCATATATTGAAACTAATCTACTTGAAATGAGACTTATTGAGCTGTCCAAGTAATTTCTCTTGTAAATCAATACAGGGTAAGTCCCACACTAATCAACAGATACAAGAGTGTTTATTAACAACATAGCAACTGGAATTGTTTTCTTTATTGCATGGGAATTACCAAGTACTAAATCATTATTACCCTACTTACGTACGTGATATTAGTTTACAAACCATTAATCCTGTAGTTTATAATGGATATCCTTCATTTATTCAGATGTCAACTAGTAACACAATGCCCAAGAAAAACTGAATGAATACGTATATATCATTGTATGAGATAAAACACAGGAGTACAGTTGTAATAGTTTAGGAATAGGGTAGTTGTCTGAAGAGTAAGTATAAGGCTGATTTCTTTTAGTTGCTACGGTGTATTGAAGAGTAAATACAGACATAGAAGTCAGAACAAGGGCAAATTCAAGAGCCATTCAAGAGACGACAATAATTCAAAAACAATGTGATAACAATAAGTAATAGCAATGCCATTTTCAGCGATGCAAATGGAGCTAGACTCTGTGACAGCAATACCCCAGCCCACTGCTGATGGGTAACCCACTACTGGGTTATGATAGCTTTGTATCAGAGGAGGAGTGCAAAAGACGTGTGAAAGTTTGTGTTTGTGATTAAAGGGATGTGGTTGTGGGTTTGACAGTTCATGTGGGGTGAGAGTATATCTAGGCTGCAGGAAGCCCCCTGCAGGCTCTGGCAGAAGAACAAGTGATTCTTCAATTGAGTTCAGTCTTTAGCCTCTAGGTCTACTCCATCCGCTCTTCATCAGTTCAAGGAAACCTGTCCTGTGTAATGTGCCAAAGATCCAATGAGTATTACTATGTAATAACATAATAACGTAATAACATAAATTGCAATAACGTTGTGCCACAGTCCAGTTCATGGAACCATTGGAAATTACATACAGTGCAATGTTCAACATGTTTAAATAAGTCACAATTCATAGTAAATAACATTTGCCATTTCTTTTAACATGGTTCTGTAATCATTCATTGTTGTTGCTGTAACTGGGTAGCAACAATGGGTCAATTCAACTATAGATAGAAGAAAGTTGAAAAGTCCTCAGATAAAATCAAGTTGATAAGTTAGCCTGGAGGTTGGTGAAAACCCGACCTGCTGCGCAGCTCGTCTGGTGTCTCCACTGTGTCTTAGACTTAGACAAACTTTATTGATCCACATGGGAAATTACTTGGACACTCGGTCTAACCTGACTGAATCATAGCGGCATGATAAAACAAACCTGACTGGCAGTGCAGCATGAAAACGAGAGCACTGAATGACCAACTGGTGTATGTGACTGTGTGATCTTAAACCTTGCGTGAACATTGCAAAATACTGCCTGATATGGAGCAGGAGTAGTGCTGATATATAAACGAATAGAGAGAAGAATCACATTTCAGAACGTTTGTGTTAAATCCTGACCATTCTATCAGTTTGTATGTTCATATTTCAGTCTTTGACAATTCTTAAGGATGAGTTTAAAATGAAAATTAAATGAAAATTTGATAAAAATCCTTCAAGTCATTATAATGGTGTGTTCACGATACAAAAATTTCGCACTAGTTTTTGATACTAAAGAAGAAACTATACCTATTCAGGTGCCACAGTGATCATAAAAAAACTCTATTTAGACAGTAGAATGACATCTTCATTATTCATTATATAATAGTGTTTTTTATATTACTATCTGGTCTTATATTGGTGTAATCCCTCAGTTCTATGTGCTCTTATACTTCTTCATTTGACACAATTCAAATCTATTCTGGAAAGGTTCATTTCTGTCCTGTTGATGTGACTTTTTAGCACTGATACTTGTTTAAATGAGTATCTAGTTTTTTAGTTTTATCACTTTTTCTCAGATCTTTTATATTTTTCATCCAGTCTCTGCAGATTCCCACACGCAACACGGCCGGCCCCCCTTCGTCCACCGAGACGACCGAACCAGTAAAACGTATGAGCGACTTCAGAAGAAACTCAAAGACCGTCAGGGAGGAGGGGGGCAGCCGGTGAAGGACAGCCCCCCTCCATCGCCCCACAAGAGCTGCAGCAGCCCCTCCACCCCCGACCTCCATAACGGACTCAGCGGGAAGCCAGCGGACCCCGACCAGGGACAGGCCAGCCACGCTCCGGGCAGCATGGAGGCTCAGATAGGCCCAGGCAAAAACGGAGAGTCAGGAGGTACGTATGCAGAAATACTGACAGTTTTTTTATAGAATAATTGGAAACCTGTACCTATAATATATTTTTGTAATACATTTGGTACTGTTTTTGTATTCATTTTTTTCTTTAAAGTGACCAAGTGTATATAATAATTAAAAATAAACTTAGCTGTACATGTTTTCATAGTGCATCCAATCATCTATATGTTGTTTTCTTTCTCAAAATATGTATGTATAATTTTATGTCTTTCCTTCTTTTTTATTATCATATTCATTTATCAGATTTTGTGTTATTGATTTAATTTTCAATATTTAGAATTACAATATTATTTTTTGTTGTATTAATTTAGTTTTTTATTATTAATTTGAATGTCATAATTTTTTTATTATTTTATGTTTAGGTTAGAATTTGAATTCTTGAGCATAATTTTGGGGGAGTATAGTGGCAAAATAAAATATAAAGTACAATAATTTAAAAAACAAAGCAACATAAAACATAGTTCCAGCTTATCTTTTCTAGAAAACATGACACAACACAAATGCAAAAGTAAGTCAATAAAAATAAAAGAAGAAAAAAATACGTAACACATGTATAGCGCTTTTCGAGATGCTCAAAGACACGTTTTAGTGGTGTGCAATTAATCAAATTTGAATTCAGTCTTCCATCTTTTTAATCCTCAGTCAGTAAGAGCATGTGGTTTGGAGAAGAAATTTGTTGCGTGGCGAGTTCAGACTGAGCTCTCTGTATTATTTATACAGATGGATATCAGTCTGGTCTCCACCCCCACTGTTGCATCTCAAGCCAGAACCAAACATGATCGAATAAAATGACATTTCTCTCACCTCAGATGAACAGAATTTAGTGCGCCGCTGACCGATTCTGCAGAAATCCGCAGTGTTTTTCTGTCCACTGGCATTTTTTTCTTTTCTTTTTCTCGTAAGCAGACGTATTTGGATGAGTCGTCCACAATCATGCCCATCTTCACTGGTGACCAAACTCACATCTCCCTAAGGTTTTAGAGAAGTGTGTGTTTTGGATCCAGCCAAAGGAATGTGGTGATATTTTTGTGTTAAAGGTGCATTGTGTAACTTTTCTGGTGGAGAGCCCATCAAATTTCTTTTCTCCATGTTATTGCTACTGTATGGAATATATATATATTTTTAATCTTCATGGAGAATGCCTTTTTTCTAGGTATTTTTGAGCTATAAGGTATTTTTAACCCATTGAGCTGTTTAATGTCATTCTGTTGAACATTCCAAGCATTTAAAATCTGATTGACACATTTTAGCAAAAAACATTTCTTTTTTTGTCACATTTCCCAGCCCAGCTGTGTTTAATATGCTAAATGTGTTTGACTCCCCAGAGCTCGATGAAGAGGCTAAGGCTCTGCTGGCTCTTTTAAGTACCATCAGTAAACCAACGGTGAGTAATTCAGTTTGCTTGCTTATTTAATGTTTTAATCCCTAAAATAACTCTCTTGATAACGGTGGATTACTGAGAATATATTTCAGATTTGAATATTAAACTCTGACTTCATGTTATAGATTTTTCATGTTTCTAACTCCAACGTTGTGTCCAGGTGTCTGACATTCAGGCCAGAGGAGCAGTGGTGAGCTGGAGCGCCCCCACAAAAGCCGAGGGGGAGAACGGTAATGTGGAGGAGGAGCCCAGTCTCCCCGAGGCCCTCAGTTATGAAGTGTCCATCTCTTTTAGTGGGAAGGACGGCAAGTACAAGACTGTGTACTGGTAAGTAGTGTTGTCACGATACTAAAATTCCAAACTCGTACTATGGAATAGAGTTGATACAGTACCACTATGATTATTAAAAACACTTTCTTTAGACAGTTTTTGTGTGGTCTTTTATCTGTTTAAACCCTCAGTTTTCCTTTACTGATCCATGGGGATATACTAGTCTCAGGATAATTCTTAAGCTAGGAAATGCTCATTTCTATCTTGTAAATGTGACATTTTTAGTATCAATACCTGCTGAAATGAGTATCTACTTTCTATACTCGTTTTAGTATCAATTAGTGTCTGATTTTCATTACCTTTGACAGCACTACTGGTAAGAGCAGCCATCATGAGTTATGTGTTGGCGAGCCTGTGCTTTTAGCTGACACACTATTCTGGCTTCACTGGCACGTATTTTTGTAACCTGCTATTAAATAAGAAAGCCTGTATTGAATAATTGAAACCCCTTGTTTTAAAATTGGTGAAAATTTGGAAATAAATCATTGCACAGTATGATCTCTGTTGAACAGCTTTTGAAATAAAAGAACAAAAAACCTGGTGAAATTATTATTTGATAACATTTGTTGTAGAAATGTGGATTTATATGAGACAAAAGCAGAGCAAGTTAGTGAATGAGTCAGTTGGCAGAAGATTTATTTTTTTGGCGTTCATATGCAAAAGGTATGACACACAGTTTAATCTGTCTTTACGTAAATACATTGTTTTCTTGTACTTTCTGTAGTTGGGGTTGGATACATAGAGATACGTAATAGTTATGAAAGCTTCTGCCACGTCTCACAGTCTGTCTCACAGAGGTTTCATAAAATAAATCAAACCTTTTCCAATCTCGGCACCCTTTGTGCGTCAAATGAAACCCTTTGAAGGGCCATTGAGCCTGCCAGCTTTAATCTTAAATGGAAAGTATCTAACACATACTGTTATCTACATGTTATTTAAATATACTGACTTGTTGTATCCTTGTTGTACTATAAGGATTCAATATTATGCAAACTATTTTAAATGTTTTTTCTGTTCATTTATGAAACTAGGAAGTAGGGCTGAAACTGTTCAACTATAATATATATATAAATTAGTCCATTTGTTATCTGGACTATACAAACACAAACCAAACACCTTTTTCTTACAAAGTCAGCAGCATCCTAAATAATAATAATAAATAATATTTCTAAATTTCATAATTAATAATAATGATGATGATGATGATACACTACACAACCTTTGTTTTGTTGTATTTGTGTTTAAAATGACAATGTAAAATATAAATAATTGTGACTAGTCCTCTTCTAACAGTTGGCTACAAAACTGTTAATAGCAGTTTTCCTAATGAGCTTTATTTAACTGTTTTATACTAAATCTCCTCTTTTGATGCAGTGGCGAAGAACTAAGTGCAACTTTAGAAGACCTTCGACCAGCAACAGATTATCACGTCAGGTTGTCCTACTTTCCTCCTCCTCACTTTGTGTTCTTAAATAGAGGACTGTATTGTAATGGCCTTTTTTCTCCTTTATCCGCCTCAGGGTCCAGGCCATTTGTACCTGTTTACATGGAAGTGTGTCTGAGGCCGCCAGCTTCACCACGTTAACTTGTGAACCCGAAGCCCCCAACCCTCCACGGAAAGCCAGTGGGACCAAGAACACTCTGGTGCTGCAGTGGAAGGTAGAGTACAGCTGACAGTGATAGAGCTGCTAAGGAACAGAGCCAGGGGAAGTGCTCCATAAACCAGCCAATGGACCGATGCGTCACGTACATCTTTCTACTATTTTGTGCTTAAACCCAAAACTGGCCCATTGCGTTTGGGTTGTTTTGTTGTTAAAGTCTCCATATCACAGTGTTTTCTGATCTATGCTGTAACGTTTCCTTATCACACACGCGCCTGCAGTTGTTTACTCCTTCTCTCAAACATAAAATACTCTGTTCCACCTCGTGATGTCATGTGGAAAGACAGGAAATGCTCCACTGTGTTTTAAAACTCCTTACACCTTCACTAGAATCATTCGGATAATTTCAGCCCTGGAATTCGATATGTGTGCTGAACTAAAGATAAACAGTAGCTGGTAATGTGAAAACTACTGCTGCATGACCTCGCAAAGTGGAACAAAGCATTTTGAGCTTTGGAGATGTAGACAAACTAATAATTAAGGATTACTCAGACTTGCGTGAATGAAACGAAACAGCTTTTGATGAAGTAGCAAAATTCTAATGTGGCTTTAAGCTCACAAGAGTCAGTTTTCCGTAATATACGACCTTTAAAGAGTAAATAGAAGTTTTAAAAAAAAAACCTCTTTAATGGTATTAGGCTCATCAGGAAACAAGAAAAAGTACACACAATATATGTTTTTTATAGTTTATATATTAAGTTGATCGTGACAGCCTTGTTGATAAAGGGACTTTTATTGAGGTCAAATGTTTTAACTTGAATTATGAGAGCTTGAGGGGCATCAGCTTTTGACACATACAGTTAAGTAAAGGTGTAAAAGCTGATTTCGTCATTTTGTACGTTCCCCAGACGTCCTTCGACTTAAAATAACAAACGAATGAGTGTGACGGAGTGATACAGCTGCAGTTCTGTCCATAACCTTGGTTCTGTCACAACTATTTTAAGGACTTACTCACATATTCTCTGGTTTAACAGCGTGTGATTCATTTCATTCAGACTTCTTGTTAAATGGGCTGGGCTTTCTACAATTCCCATATTGCTCTGACGTCAATGAGATGGTTTAGAATGTTGATGCTGCCCCCAAAGATTTTAAATTGCACCAAAAGACAAATATATCAAGAGTAAATAGATTAGACTTCAGATTTGTTCAAATTTGGACAAAGTAGTGCCTTAAAATCCTGACTGCTTCAACTGGCGCCATAAAATAAATAAATAAATAAATATAAATGTATTTGCAACATTTTTTAGCCAGAAAATGGACTAAAACAAAAACATGTTTTTAGGATTTTTGATCTTTTTGTTAGGATGATGAATGTAGACAAATGAGCAGACTTAGACTTAAACAAACTCGACTGATCAACAAGGGAAATGACTTGGCCATAGTAGCTCACACATCACAGTATAGTATAACAAAGAGAAAAGATATGATTTGTATGGTAATGATAAGTAAAAATAAAATACAATAGGAATAAGTCATGAAATATTTCTACATTTCTACAATCATGACCATTATTTGGCCTATTTTTTATTTTTATTTTTTGGCAACAACACAACTCACGTTAAAAAGCGATTGCAGTTGTTTAAAGCTTATGAAGTTATAAGCATCGATCTGTGCTTATAACTGACAGAAAGTGTATAAAGCTAGGTTAAGGTAACGCCCGTCGACAGAAACCTGGGGGCCCGGGGAAGAAGCCTCACACGGGCCCCCCTCTAATATTGAATCACAGGCAGAGATTCCAGTTTTGGGCCCCAAAGTTGTACCCATCAGTCAGTGAGATGTACTAAAAATCCTGTGTTATGATAGATTTTTACTACATTATTTACATATTTTATACAGTTGGAAGTTAAAATTACACTTTTGAAAGGTTTTTTGTTTGATGAAAAAGGAACAAAAACAAAGGTGGAAATCAATTGTTTGGGTTTGCAGTGCAGAAACTTCACAACTAAGCAGTAATTAAAAAGGGGCCCGGGCAAGAAGCCTCACACGGGCCCCCCTCTAATATTGAATCACAGGCAGAGATTCCAGTTTTGGGCCCCAAAGTTGTACCCATCAGTCAGTGAGATGTACTAAAAATCCTGTGTTATGATAGATTTTTACTACATTATTTACATATTTTATACAGTTGGAAGTTAAAATTACACTTTTGAAAGGTTTTTTGTTTGATGAAAAAGGAACAAAAACAAAGGTGGAAATCAATTGTTTGGGTTTGCAGTGCAGAAACTTCACAACTAAGCAGTAATTAAAAAATGTAAGCTAAACGGTTGCCTAACTTTTTTAAGTTTATAGTCTAATTTTTAAAATTTCTGTAAATGTAAAAATATAACTGTCACAAAAAATGTAATTGCATTCAGTAGTTAATAAAAAATAACAATATTCACAAAATATAATTTGTATAGAAATAAAAAAAAATATATTAAAAAAATTAAAAATGGTAACACTTAATTAAAACATTTAGGCTAAAAATTATTAAAATAATTTAATGCCTAGAAAATCTGGTAGATGCATGTAAAAAATTAAAATTATAATTAAGCAGAGCACCTAACTTTTTTTTAATTAAATGGAAATCATTATTTTTGATTTAATTTAGCGCTCTGGTTTACTGTGTGGTTAGAACCCGAAGAACTTCAGAATAATATTCCAGAGTATGGCATAAAGCATATCAGTCTCCATGACAACTCCCGACGGTTACGCAGCGATGCTTTACAAAATAAATGCAATAAAAAGATTGAGTTTGATCACAGTGCACATAACTCTCGCATACATAAATACATAAATCTCTCTTTATGTCCTCAGGCTCCATGCGACAATGGCTCCAAAATCCAAAACTACATTCTTCAGTGGGACGAGGTATAGTAAGAGTCTCCTTCACTTTGAAACACTCTCCGCAGTCATTCGGTCCATTTGAGCTGTTGAACTTGTCCATTAAAGGGAAAAGGCAGTGGAACGTTTGAGCAGTGCTATTACGGCCCACAGAAGCAGTACAGAGTCACCAAGCTCTCTCCAGCCTCCAGATACTGCTTCCGTCTGGCTGCCAAAAACGACATGGGAGTCAGGTATATAAGGCTCTTTACAAGTGCAACTGCAAACTGCCTGATTACTATGTGGGTCTCTCATTCTCTATTATGTGTCTCTCTCTTTTTCTCCCTCTCTTGCCTTGTTCTCTTGTCCTTTTCCCATCCCATCTCTTTCTCTCGTGCCGTTTCCTCTTTTCCTTCTCTTATCCGGTTCCCCTGTCTCTTGTTTTTCTTCTTTTCCATCTCTCTATATTTCTCTCTCTGGCGGTTTTTCCTCTTTTTAATTGCTCCACCACATCACTGTCTTTCTCTCCTGTGTTTTTTTTCTTTTACATCTCTTCATTTGCTCTCTCTCTGCCACTCTCTTCTGCTGCCTTTTCCTCTTTTCCATATCTCCATTCTCTTCCTCTGTCTCTTCTGGCTTTTCCTTTTTTTCCACTGCTGCATCTTGTTAATCTGTCTTTACTCTCTCTCTCTCCTCTCACATGCCTTTTCCTCTTTTCCATTTCTCTTTCTTCCTCCGTCTTTTGCATTTACTTCTTTTCTCATCTCCATACCATTTCTCTCTTCCTACCTTTTCCATCTCTCATCCTGTCTCTCCCTCTCAATCTTTCTCTTTTCCTCATTTCCTCTTTTTCTCTCATCACGTCACTCTTTTTTTTCTCTCACTCACCTGCCTTTTATCTGTCTCATTTGTGTCCTCTTTTTCATCTCCCACCCCTTCTTTCTCCTTCCCTGTCTCTTTATCTTTCTCCCTCCCTCTCCCAATGTCTCTTTATTCCACCCTCCCTTCCTCTGTCCCTCCCTTTTTCTGTCCCTCCCTTCCTCTCTCCATCCCTTCGCCTCACTCCCTCCCTCTCTGTCTCTTTTTCCCTCTCCCTCTCCATCTATTTC
>KN494756.1:0-23569 GCA_000787155.1 Scartelaos histophorus | reverse complement strand
CCCTCTTAATCTCTCTTTCTTTCTCTCTCTCCCCCCTCCCTCTCTCTCCATCTCTTTCTTCCTTTCTCCCTCCTTTCCTACCTCTCCCTTTCCCTCCTTTCCTCTCCTCCATCTCCTTCCTCTGTCTCTCTCCCTCCCTCTCCATTTCTCTTTCTTCCTTTCTCTCTCCCTGTCCATCTCTCTTTTTCCCTCCCTCCCTCTCCATCTTTTTCTCCTATCCACCCTCCCTCCCTCTTTGTCCCTCCCTCCTTCCCTCTCCTCCCTCCTCTCTCTCCCTCCCTCCTTCTCTCCGTCTCTTTCTTCCTTCCTCCCTCCCTTCCTTTCCCTCCTTCCCTCTCCTCTCCTCCATCTCCTTTCTCCCCCTCTCTCTCTCCCTCCCTCTCCATTTCTCTTTCTTCTTTTCTCCCTCCCTGTCCATCTCTGTCTCCCTCCCTTCCCCTCCTCTCCCTCTCCGTCTCTTTCTTTCTCTCTCTCCCCCTCTCCCTCCCTCTCTGTCTCTTTCTCCCTTTCTCCCTCCATGTCCACATCTCCTCCCTCTCCTCCGTCTCCCTGGGTCTCTCCTTCTCTTTCCTCAGTGAGTTCAGTGAGGCGGTGGACCTGTTCACCTCTTGCAGTGTGCCTCTGCCCCCCCTCCCTCCGGAGCTGGAGAAGGCGGGGGTCACCTGGCTCTGTCTCAAGTGGCAGCGGCCGCAGAGCTCCCCCAAAGAGGACGACATCTACTACATTCTGGAGATGGATGAGGAAGGCTCGGTATATGATTTATGTCTTAATATTATTTTAAATGCATTGTCTTGTAAAATATTATCTCAATTTTAACTCTGAGTAGTGTATAGAACAGCCAATAGAGTCAATTCCCAGTTGGCTAAGAACAGCTGTATAAGCAGTATAGTAGATCCTCAAGTAACAATGGTAAAACTTAAGCACAATAAATGTTTTCATGAATTTTATTGTGTTCTGTTCTTGATCATAACCAATATTATGGAAAAGTCTACACAGAAAAAGTAATTCAAGTTTGGTAATAAAAATTAAATGAAGCAAAGTTAACATTTTATACAGGAAAATGGCTGCGCTTAATAATGACTACACTTTAGCTGACCTTAGTTTCATTATGAACAAATAGACTAAGAATGACTCAGGCTTAGTAACTACTTAACTAAAGGGTTAATTATAGAGCAACTTTTCGGTTGGGGGTCACCTGCTTGTTTTTATGTCACTGTCACTGTCATGAACCCTCCACCCGAAAAGTTACCCAAAAATTACACAACTTTTAAGTGTTGAGATAAAATTCAAACCTTTCGAGAACGCATATATATTTTTCACTTCTAAATACTGTTAAGAAGATCCCCAAAGTGTGTTCTTCTTCTAAAAATGTCATGTTTATTTAATTGCTTCTCATATGTGCATCTCAGGGCTATGGATTCCAGCCGAGTTATGATGGTGACGAGCTCTCCTGCACCGTCAGGAACCTCCATCGAAGCACCAAGTACAAGTTTCGGGTAAGCCCACGCACAGAGGGTCGTCTGGGGACATGACATGACACATCTGACAGGGGGTGCTGCAGAGAGGGGATCGCCTTCAGGCCCCAGCAGGTCCCCATGACGCACCCATTAAGAGGAGGCTGTGAAAGGCCCGAGCAACTGTGACCTGATGACTGTCAGCAACAGGATCAAATGTGTGAACTGGTCTTTTAATAGGGAATAGTTTGGGGTTCTAAAGAAATGAATAGATTAACAGGCCATTTTGCCAATTGTTGCTTACATCTTACTGTGATTGAACCTGCGTAGGCTCGCAGAGGCTGCACTATCACTCACATGCAGGCTGCAGGTGCTGGGGTTTAGGTAGTGATCATTCAGATCAGAGAGAGGCACTTTAGGTTTAAACCAACTGGATTTCAGCGTTGAAACTGGCAACGCAGATGGATCATGTCCATTGTTTATAAATAATAAATGAATAACAATTATAATGCAGATTTATTTATTATCAGTAAAAGCAATATTTCATTTGAACATATTTTCCACATATCTGGGGACATGGATATGTCAGGTTTATGAAATTTATATCCATTTTGAAAGTTATACCCATATTTTTAGTCTAAATTGTGGAACTATTTATTTTGTAGTTACATGACATGATATTTGTAAAAAGACACTTTTCCCCTGATAAAATAATGACATATACTTGGTCAGTATTACTAATAGTAACTTTATTCAGTTGCTAGATCATAACTTTGATTTTCTTTTTGTGTTAAATTGTTAATTGCTATGGCAAAGGTTATAATTTTCCATCATTCTGAAACCCATGTATATTTCTCCCCTCTGTACTGGCCAGTGTTTCACTATAACACAAATGTCTTCAGACTGAGGAGCAGGATTAAGTGTTTACATGGATATTAGCTGCTAATATTTTCTTACAGAATGGATTATCTGAGCTTTACAGAACAGTGTTGAGTGAGTGCCTTTCAGAGCAAAACAAATCAGGCCTGCCCGCCCAGAAGAGACTTCATTCACTCTGATAGGGTCCATCCTGATTAAGCCAAATATAGACTTAGACTTACCCTATAGAGTATTATAGGGCCTGTATCCGTAACTAAAATGAGACTGTAAAAACTATAATCTATTAATTTTACATGGCATTTTCTCTGGTAATAACTAACACAGATGCTACTGATAGATTCATAGAATCAAGGGAAACCAACTGGCTGACAATATTCCACAGACTTGATTTTCTGTCATGGTTCATTTTCAAGTGTGACAAAAATAAACAGGAAAAGATTTGAGAGCTATAAGGAATCAACTGCATGACACTATTCTAGACAGTATTTCCTGTCACTGTGTTGTTGCACCATGACACAGAAACATCTAAGTGGTCGGGGTTTAAAGTTCAAACTAAAACATGTTCTGACTAGTGTTGCCACAATAGTAAAATTTAAAACAGGTTTTTGATATTAAGGAGTAGACTCGATACTTAATACAGATTCCGATACCACAATAATAAAAAAAGTCCATCTTTTGACAATAGAATGTGATTTTCAACATTAAATCATAGTACTTTTCATATTTCTATTCTAGTATTTGGAATGTGATTTTCAACATTAAATCATAGTACTTTTTTCATATTTTCATATTTTTCCATACTCCCTCGGTTGTCCAACTTCTTATACTTGCTCTAATACAGCTCAAGATCATTATAAAGCCATTCAGGAAAGGTTCATTTTTGATTTCTGATGCACTTTGTAACTTTTCTAGTAAAGGGCCTGCCATCTGCTTATTTCCATACCGATGTTACTGCTATGATTGTTGATGTTTCACCGTATGGCATTTATAAAGTTACATGTGTTTTTATGTTCAAAAATACATTGAAAAACCTGTATTCTTACTGTGAGTGGGGTTGCCTCTCCCCGGCACCAGAAAAATTACATTGTGCTCCTTTTAATATCGATTAGTATCTGATTTGTTCGGTACTTTGACAACCCTGACTCCTCACTCAGTTACGTTGTGTTTGGGAGTTGCATAACATCTGAACCCTACTGCGAGTATTAGCCTTTGACAACAGCAGGTGCGCTCTTTATTTTCCTTAAGAAAATAGCATTTCTCAAACCACTATTTGTATAATGTAGATTTAAAGTATTATATTAGGCCATAAAGCTCCATATATCCTAATAAGAGCCGCCGGGAAGTCTGTGATTGTCCAGCTGTGCGGAGAGAGGAGAGATCTTCACAACATGTTTGCCTGATGGTGGACGCAACTGTGACTCTAATGCCCCAACAGCTTTTGGAAGGATATTATCGTTTTGTCCTTTTGGCTTGTGTTTATTACTACAAGTCTGGCTCCAGCTGGATCATAAAATAGTAGTAATTTCAGGGAGTTTTGTCGGCATTGACTCTGCTGCATAGATACTTGGCAGACACAATGATAAGAGCTGTCTATATATTTAATGTTGGTAAGAAAGGGAGAATAAAGATGAAACAGCTGCAGTATTTGGTAATGCAAAAAGGTTTATCTGCATTAGAGTGTGTCAGGTGTTATCAGGTGTTATTCTCCAGCTTGACAAACTGTAAAGTAAAGGAAAATTTAAAAGTCTTACGTTACGCAAAGTTGACTCTCATGAGCTTTAAAGGCTCATTGTGTGTGTGTGTGTGTGTGTGTGTGTGTGTGTGTTCTGGTAGAGGGTCTGTCTAATGCTTATCTTTGTGGACATGTTACAGCTTTATCTGGAATGTTACACAGTGTAGTATTAAACCTTTTTATCTTCATGGAGACCAAAGCACACCGAGTTACAGGTCAGATCTGTGGATATGCTCACAGTCAGAATGCCTTTTTTTCTAGGTATTTTGGAGCTATAAAACCACCTGCAATTGAAGTGTAACGTAGAGCTGTTTAATGTCATGCTGTGTAACATTCTAGGCAGTACAATGCATTTCCATAGAAACAAGCAGGTGACTGACCCCCATCCAAAAATGAATGATGTTACCTCAGCAAAAACATACCTAAAGTTGCGACTAGTAATCTTTATTATTAGTCTGTCTGCATCTCTAAGGCTCAAAATGCTTTATTCCACCTTGTGACGTCATGAAGTGGTAGTTTTCAAATTGCCAGCTCACCTTTACCGTTCCATAGAGATCGGCAATTCCAGGGCTGAAATCATCCAAATGTTTCTAGTGAAGGTGTGTGGAGTTTAAAAACGCAGTGGAGCACTTCCTGTATTTCCACATGACATCACAAGGTGGAACAGAGTGTTTTCAGGTTGAGAGAAGAACACATCTAAATAAATATGCAGGGTTTGTGTGTAGTCCTAATATAGGCAGAAAAGGTGAAATTAAATTTAGTAGTGACATTTTTGTAATTATTTTGATACTAATGAACTGTTTGCATATTGATTGATTGACTGATTGATTTTTTTTTTTACCATAGCTGGGACTTCATCTTAGGAATCATTGACCTGTATCATTATCAGACTAATTCTCCAGCTTAACTTGGTGAATGGAACTATATTAATATTACATTCCACATCTAGATAATGTCGCTTTTGTTCAAATCCAAAGAAAAATGGCTGCTTTCCAGTGAAGTATAACACTATTAACCACCCGCCGATTCAGCCCAGTGCTTGTGACGTGCAGCTGGGGATAGTGTTAGTGATGCCCCCTCCTCTGCTCTCTTCATTACCTCACAGTCGCCGCTTGTTCCCTGGAAACACAGTACTGACCTTTCCCGGCTGTCCTCACTGAACCTGCTAAAAGAAAAAAAAAAAAAACTGGGAAAAAAAGACGTCCAATTGGTAGTTTTCAGATATTAAAGTGTGATAATGTCATACGCCCAGATAGGAGGGCTAGAGAGTTTAACCTGTTTACTCTGGATCAGCTCTGTAAGAAACTCGCGGTTCTGTAAAAGACCAGATCTTGTATAAACCCACACTATTCAGGTGGGCGTGCCTTGGTTTTCCTGGACGACTCTGAAACCTCAGTAACTGGACTCAGTGACTTTACTTGTTTTTCTTTGGTGATGTTCTGGAGACCGGAAGAGAAGCTGCGTTTACTGTTTTCTTCTGTAAAAAGCACAAGAATGAGTCTGACAATACAATAAATATCATGATATATCCCAATACTAAAACACAGGGTGATTAATTGCAATTTATCCATAATTACTTCCATTAATACAGTCAGCTGCACCTTCATGAGAGCACAGTTGTATGAAATATAATGTGTACAAATGTTTAAATCATCAGAACAGTGAATGTACCATATTTTTCGGGCTATATACCAGATTATAAGGCGCAGTATCAAATAATATGTCAGTTGTGTCATTGTCCACACATAAGGAGCATCGGATTATAAGGCACAATAAGAGAAACAAAACGTGTGTCGGATAAATCAAACTTTATTCAGGTCATTTACAATAACTCTCAGTTGTAGCTAACACAAAAATACATTTGTATTACAACAAAAAACAGCAATTTAATAATCATTTTAGCTACTCCCGTCTGTATTAAATATGATTGGCCTGTAGACTGTTGTCATCTGAAAAGCAGCGATGATTAGCACTGACACTTGTCCTGCAGGTGGCGGCGTACAACTCCGAGGGCAAGAGCAACCCCAGCCAGGTGGTGGAGTTCATCACCAAGCCAGACTCCCCGGCCTGCCCCTCCAGACCGGCGATCCGGGGACGAGTGCAGCCCCACAGCTTTAAAATGGCCTGGGGTAAGGGTCCACCGCACTAAGCATTTTGGTTTGAACATCCGAGTACGTGTTAGGGGCTTGTACAATTTAGATTGGTGCTGACACCTTCACTGACTCACGCTCGTGACATTAAGACGAGGTGGCAGATAGTGAGAGCTTTTTAAAATAACATAGTGTAAGTGAAGTGTAAGTCATTACTTTCACTGTCACTTATAATTATAGATCACACTATAATGTAACACAATATATCTTTAGTAATGTGAGATGGCAGTAATTTTAGAAGCATCATTTGATTTATTCTAATATATTCTATGAAAATCTTGAAAAAAATGACACCTATTAAAATAAAAAAGTGAAATTTAATATATAGTCTGCCATATAAATCCTATCAGTATTTGAATATTTAGCAATTTATTTTTAGTCTTTGGTCTTTGATTAGTTGTTTAGTTTGCAAAAGGACCATGAATATGACATTTTTAAAACATTTGACCAAGATGAAGCGAAAGAGATGTCGTTAGAGAACATCTCCATCAGAATTATACAACAATATTAGTTGATTAAAAATACAAATTGTACACATTTCCTCTTCTCTAAGCTCCTGACATGTTGTGGAGTATAGTGTGGAGTACTGGGTGTAGTCCAGAAAATGAACAATCGATTACTAAATGAATGAATTGACAACTGTTTCACTCATTGATTAGTTGTGATGAATCCATTAACTTGTCTCAGCCCTAGTTCAATTTTCATCCTTTAGGGTTGATACTTGATACCAATTTCAATCCCACAATGATGTGGTTTTTTTTTTGATAAGACTGTAATTTTCAACACAAAATATGACTTTATTTATTAAGGATGGGACAAAATCTCATGCCATAAGATTGTGCATACATAGGAAAAGTGATCTTGTGAGATTTTTCCCCGTATTTTTACATTTGGATTGGATACAAAGTTAAGTATTGGCGAGGAACATTTTTTGAGAAGCTTGTGTCTCAAAAGCAGTGCTACAGCAAAAATATTAAATAAAGTAAAATCAAAAACGGTGAGAATAAAATTGGGAACGTGATTGCACAATTTATTTTTAGTAAATAAAATGTCAAAATCTGGTTCTCGTAGATCCAGTCTCTCGTCTTGTGCAAATTGTATCACGTTCCACCCCTTTTTTATTTTATAATGTGTTAATGTTATATGTTATATTACTTTATACTAGTGCGGATAAAGCTCAAGATTATTTAAAAACTTTTCACTAAAGGTCAAAGATTTTCCTGTTTGTTATTCTTTAAATAAGATGTTTGATACTTTTGACAGCCCTACTGCAGAAATGTCACAAAAACATACAGTTTTATTAACTTTGTGACACCTTTCCTGCACTATTGTATTATTGCTACTTTCTATAAATTCTAAGAAATCCCTATGATTTTTTATTTTTTTTTTTAATCCTTTTTGTATTCTCATAACTTTTGTATTTAGAACCTCCCAAAGACAATGGTGGAGCAGAAGTCACAAAGTACGTGGTGGAGCTGTCTGAAGGTTTAAGTGGTAAGTCTCCTGCTCGTTATCGTGTTAATAAGTCTTAGATCAAACATAACCTCCTGTGTGTGGTGTGGGGCCCAGGTGCATCGTGGGAGCTGGTGTACAGCGGCCCTGCCACAGAACACGTGTGTGAGGGTCTGAAGCCGGGCTGCTCCTACCAGATCCGGGTCTACTGCATGAGCGAGGGGGGGCAGAGTCCGGTGAGTCCCATTTTAATTTATTTACACTTCCCTCATGCAACACACTTCAGTTTTATCTGTGTAAACCATAGACTACATGTATAAATGGACATAGCTAACGTGCTAATCATTGATTCTGGCTCCAATTAACTTTGTATTGAAAAAACGTCACTTCGTCTGTGGAACTCTGAGCCTCAGTGAGCTTCATTTGACTGGAGGCAAACACTATGGGTGACATCACACTCCCTTAGTCCACTTCTTTATAGAGTCTATGGTGAAGATCTGTTCTTTAGAGGTGCACTGTGTAACCTTTTTGTAGAAGCGTATGCCAGGGTATGAAATGAAACATGAATTTAAATTAAAAGAAACGACATAGTTATAGAATTATTGAGTTAGTACAGTCCTCCTTCTGTTTTTTGCCGTACTAGAATAAAGCGTAAATGCACATCCACTACAGTAGTTGGCAGTGACGCTCTCATTGTCAGAGTGTGTGCAGGGAGTATTAGCGATATAGTGTTAGGGCTTTTTGCAGCGAGCACAGACAGCACAGAGCAGGAGATATGAAGTGCACTGAATAAATGGTATATAAAGCATATGTAGCGCTTGGCTTCACTGTGACTACGGTGGGAAACCAGGAAAGACCGCTGTTTACTATGCCTAAAAATGTTGGCAGCGGACAGCATGAAGCTAAATAAATTACAACGTCGTTCAAACACTTGACAACCAAATCACGCTGATAAGCCGTGTGTGTTTTTTCAATGTTTCACAAACACAAACATTTCACAACAATCACCCCACTTTGTGAACGTTACTTCAGTAAACCAGCGAACACTGTTGGCTTCATAAATGGTAGCGTACTGAATACCAGTGCGCCACCTGATACTGCCTGCAGTGTTAGACGTAGGGCTGGGCAATATGGAGCAAAAAATATATCTCGATATATTTTGCTATATCTCAATACGATGTATATCTCGATATCTGTACAGGAAAAATAACCCCCCAATAACTACTGTAAAAACTAAAATGTTGAAGTGCAAAGAAGTTGGCAGTTCATATAGGAAGGTGTAGGAAAGTGCTTCTGGAACATTAAAAACAAAATAAAAATCCCTGCATAAAAATAATAATTTAACTGTAAAATAAAGGAAGAAATAAGCTCCTTTAGCAGAGGAAGCTCGGGAGGTTCCTTATTTTAATAGATCCATGTTCCAAACCAGCGGTGAGGAGGTTTCCCACAATCCCCTGCATCTTCAGCATAAATAAACATTACAATATTAAACTTTACAACATGTAAACCATAAAGACGACAGAGCCACATACCCGTTTGAGATTATAATGTGTTTAATTCAGCTTTGTGCACATTTGTCGACGTTTTATAGAAATGAAACTTAAAACCACATGGCTCATTTGCATAAACTATTAGCACTGAAAAAAGATCCTATCAGGACACCAGTAGTTGTAAATGGTGGGAAAGGTTCGTGGTGCTTGAAGCTTTGGTTAACACCAATATTCGGCATTTAGAGACGAGTTGTGTTTCCTCCTGTTGAGGCGCCTCATGTTGAGACACACAAGGGGAAGAAAAACGAAGCGACAAGGGCAGAACAGAGAAGGAAACAAGCAAAGCGGCCAAATCAGGATTAAATATAAGCTTCATATCGATATATAAGATATGTCAAAATCCATATCGAGTTTTAAAAATATCTCGATATATTTGATATTATCGGCCACCCCTAGTAACACGGATATTATCTTTAAAGACGAGGAGGACACGGGAGTGGGCCGCCTCACGATGCAGGGAGTCGCTTTGGAGACGCGACAAAGACGTTTGCTCTCGCGTGTTGGCTAATGAAGGCGAGGGTGGGATTTGTCCACGTTTGCTAGTGGTTCTCTGGAGTGGGGAAGGGCGCGAAATGTTTGCCTCTTCCTGATGTGACAGAAAATAACTGAGAAGCACTGGGTCATGTGTCATATGTGTTGTAACTTTTCTCACGGAGGGTTCGCTACCTGCTTGTCTCCATAGAGGTTAATGCTTTGCTTAGAATGTTCCACAGCTTTTTCCATGGAGACAAACGGGCGATGCAAACAGAGCACGTTACAGCCGAGTCAGAACTATGCAGAGGTGGCCCTGATGACTAAGAATGCGTATCTTTCAAGGAAGCGCTGAGCAATACAAACACCGGTAAATGAGTACGTGCAAAATGGAAGGTGTTAATGACGTACAGTGGAACATTTTAAGCAAAGCGGTGTCATAAAAAAAACATAAGGTTGCGTACCCTCCTCCAAAAAAGTTAGAACATACTAACTCTGCTAAAAGGCTATATATAGTTTCTTTTTCCATTTAAATTCATGTTTCATTTCATTGGAGCCGTTCTGCAGTGCACATAATAATTGTGATGAAGTTATGCACTATGCAGTCTGCCTTCTTGGTGACGTGATAAGAATGTAATAAGGATACTTTTAAAATAACTACATATTTGTAACAGAATATGTATCTTTTTTGCCAACTTCTTAACCCTGCAGGCTGCTACTGAAATGTGTGTGATCTGTTTTAACGCTTATGACAGGTTTTCATGTTTTCCTAATTATTGCTTGGTTCGGTGGGATAGTACCTGCGTGGAATATTTATATTCGTTTTACGTCTGTTCAACATCAATCGGCAGGGTGTGGGGAAAAAGAAAAGTACAACAGTTAGGAAGGAAATGGAGCTGACCGCTGAAATAGAATAACTTGATGCAGTTCAGTAATTCACTGTAAACGTATTTAATTTCTGATTCTCAAAATTAAATACCGTTCCATTTTAGCTGTATGCTTTTAACTGTATGTTTTAATAGTATATACGGTAACTTGTTATTGGAAGGCAACCTTGAGTGTCCAGAAAGGCGCCTAATAAATAAAATATATTATTATGATTAAATTTTTATAACTATTGTGTAAATTAGACAAGCTCTTGTCCTTGTTTACAGTCTGGTTGGTATTTGTTATTATCTGCAAGTAACTGCTGCAGAATCTTGAAAAATTCATATCTACAATTGGCAAAGAAAACTTTTTAGTCAAACATTTTTCAATTCAAGTTTATTATATAGCACATTTAAAATAGCCTCAGCTCACTAAAGTGCTTCACCTAAGAAACGGATATACAGCTAACACAATACACGTGAAAACTAAATAAAACGCCAAGATATCCTGTCTAGCCAGTATTAAATGCCAGGGAGAGGAGGTGAGTTTTCAGTCTAGTCTTAAATTGCATTTCAGACTGAGAGTATCTGAGGAATGAGTGAAATTAGTAGTTAAACGTATCATATCCACTTGAACAATTCAGATTTCAGTATTCTCGCAAATTTGAAATAAAAAATGTGTACAGAAAAACTAAAAAAAAAATTAGCTTTTTTGCTACAGGTTTTCCAGACAGTGAGAACAGGTAGAGGAAAAGCTTGGAAAAAGCGTCAAAGGTTTGCACACAATGAAATCCAGGCACTCCAGAAAAGTCAAAATTGCACAAGGAAAAGTATAGTTAAAAGGTTTTTTTTTTAAACAGCCAAAGCCAAAAAATTTAAATATGTACTTTGATAATGCTGATAATATGTACTTAATTTAATGCTGTTTTTTAAATTCAAATTGTATCATAGATTGTATAAATAAATGGACATAGCTAACCCGCTAGCCGCCGCATTCAAATAGGAAGTGAGCATGGACGCATTTCCGGCTCCACCGACTGGCTGCAGTTGACTTTACATTGCAGCAGTTTCAGAGAGAAGGTGGTCATTTTGGTCTTTTCATGTTCATATTAACCCGCTTTTCATGATCCTTAAGTTTTTATTTCTTAATTTTTATTCCTTTTCGTAATATGGAAGTGACCGCAAGTGCTAGCCTCGTTAGCTTCCTTTGACTGGAGCCGAACGCCATGGGTGACGACGCACTCACTTAGTCCACTTCTTTATACAGCCTGTGATTGCAATGCTAATCATAATCGCCATAGTCTGGAAAAATTACAATTTAGATTTTTTTTGAAACAATACAGCTCTTGTTGGCGGTCCATTACAGCTCTCCTCCGCCACTGCCTCACTACTGTAATTACTAAGAGGGGCAGTGCTAATTCTCATCCGCGGTTAATCTGATAAATTTGACATGAATAATTCCAGATATGGGCTCTATTTCTGGCACATTTTAATAGGACATTTTCATTCAGAGCGGCATGCTGGGAGATTAGACTGTGCTTCCTGGTGTGTACGTACAAGACAAAGACGCTAATCGATTAACCCTGCCCACGTGGGTCGGAGGATGTTTTTCTTAATTAGTCCAGTTCACAGACGCTCCTCGTGTATTTCTCTGTCAGCTGTTGGAGCGTGGCTTTACTCATGACGAGACTTGTAAAAGAAACATGAGTCACGACAGTACTGCTCTGTAATTGGATATTAGAATATATTTTTTTGTATTTGAGCGTATCAGTCATTCATAACAGGAAAGTTGCCAAAAATAATCCATAAAAATGCAGCAGAACTCTTTGTGCATAGTTTTTAATGCATACTGTTGTAGACTTTGAAGAAGTAAACGTTTGTCACTTATATTTTTGTTAGTCATAAGTGCGTCATTGTACAAGTGATGAGGATCAGTCCGTTACGTAACCTCGGTGGTGCTTAAAGGGCCCAAATTGTTTTCTAATCTATGTAATAATGTTCATCAAAAACATACCCGGAGTTGTTTTGTTTTATTCACACGTTAAACACACAAATCCTGCATACTCTCAAACCCTAACACCTGTTCTACCTTGTGATGTCATTTGGTAATACAGGAAGTGTTTTTAATCTTCATACATCTTCAAGAGAATCATTTGGGTGATTTCTGCTATGGAATTGGCAGACTCTACTGAACAGAAGTTGAAAGGTAGATGTTAACTTGAACATGACCATCACAAGGTGGAACAGAGCATTCTGATCCTTGGTGATGCAGCCAAATTAATAATTGAGTGAATGAAACAAAACACATTTTTGAGGAGGTAACCAGTCTAACATGACTTAAAGCAAAGAGTCCATTTTGCACAATATAGGACCTTGGCTTGACACTTATTTAACTTTGTGATTTCTGTCATTTAAAAGAAATACATTTCTTTGAGCCAGACTTTAATACAATGTGGAGCTCTGCAATTAAACTTGTTTTCATGTTGAGAATCAGCGCTGGTATTGTATGCGACACAGCGGGAGGTGGATTGACCATTTGATGCATTTGTTGTGTATTAATTGTTGTTGTTTGCTCCTTTTAGTTGTCGGAGACCCTGCAGGTCCAGACCCCTGCCGTCCCCCCGGGGCCCTGCCAGCCCCCTCGGTTGGTGGGCAAGCCCAAAGCCAGGGAAGTGCAACTGCGCTGGGGTGAGTCATCCTCTGTGTGTGGGCTGATCAGCTCCAGTCCGTGCTCTCATTTGTCTGGCGAACTCGCTCTGAACATGAGAGTACATTGTTTTGTCAACGCTACTGTCATTCCTCTGTACATTTTGTTCTTTGGTCAGTCTTGAAAAACATTACAAGTGTTATTTAACAGTCGTAAAAGCTTTTAAACCAATTAATGTCCATCTTATACTGAGAGGACACAAGGATGCATAACAAAGCGCCAGAGGATGCACCCACGTAAGTGATGTAAACTTAAAGGCGCCGCACAGTACTCGATATTTACCATCTTAAAAATGTGGAGGAAAAAAATGCCAGCTGATTTTAAACGGTTTTCAACAGTCCAAACGCATTCTTCACTTTCCTAACTCTTTGCTTGCATCCTAATTATTCTCTACAGTAAGTTCACCTCGATATGAGTCCTGGTTTGCAGACAATAAAAACACTTTATAATTTGATGCTCTGAAGAGCTGCTAAATTATATCTGATCTGGGGATAAACATTTTTACTCAGCTTACAAAAATAATTAACTAATTTAAACATCATTGAACTCAGTAACAATACTTTGTCTGTTTGTTGTTCTCCCAATGCCTGATATGACCAGAGAGCAGTGTAGTGATGAAAAATGACACTTATTTTCTTAAAACACAGTTAACTTATAACACGAGAGATCCAAAATGTGTACTGTAACTGTAGCTTATCCTTCAAATCACTAATAAACAGTTTTGTATGAATACAAGTACATACATTACAAGACATTCCAGGCTAAAATCATCCTTTAATTAGCCCAGGCAAAGACCAACCAGGATATCGACTGAAATTATATTTTGGTACCAACACCTGATCCAGCAAATTTTTCAGTGTGCGATCGATGCCGTCATTAACACTGTCTGTGCATAACTTGATGTTTGATGCCAAATGTACAGTCTGTCAGTGCCTCCTCCGCCACAGTAACACGTTATGTTGATGTGCCCAGCCCCCCCTCAGGTGGACGGAGGCAGCCCTGTGTCCTGCTACAGTGTGGAAGTGAGTGGGCCTGCGTCAGACGAGAGCAGGGAGGTGTACCAGGGCTCTGAGCTGGACTGCTCTGTGGGCGGTCTGCTGCCTGGGAAGACCTACAGCTTCCGGCTCAAAGCAGCCAACAAAGCCGGGGTGAGATGCACTGTCAAACATTCACCTGCTATAGGCATGCTCCAGGCTCTCTCCCGTTCTGCTCATAACATTGTTTAGAGTTATAGATTTGACTGCTTTTCTTTCTTTCAGTTTGGGCCTCTGTCCGAGCGCTGTGAGATTACGACTGGCCCTGGGGCCCCTGAACAGTGCAAGGCTCCATTGACCACCTGCAAGTCCCCCAGCTGTGTGGTGGTGTGTTGGGAGGTGAGGCAGCGTCTGACTGTCAAACTGTAATAATAATGCATTTGATTCACATCGACTTTCCAGAAATGCGCTTATCAATTCACATTAGCATAGTCCTTAGTCACTCTCTGCTCAGGCATACACTCGTATCCACCACTGCTCCGGGCCAATCCGATAACAATCACATTTACACAATCACCCTCCAGTGCTCTACCAACACTGAGACTCACACATAACAGTATTCAGGGTTCTTTCAGATGACAAACAGCCTGGTTTGAGCCCAAATATCCACTTGAAAAGGCACAGTGCATTTTCCAGTGTTCCAGCAGTAATGTGTGTGTGTATAATATGTGTGTACAATGTGTATGTGTGTGCCTGGAGCAGACTTGTGTCCTTAGAGGCGGCTGCTGCTCTGGCATTTCACACTGTGTGGCATAACAAAGCAAATCTCCTCCTCTTATTAGCTCGGAGAATAAGTCCTGTTTGAGCGTGCTCTTGTGATTCAACAAAGCCAGCGCAGCAGCACCACATAATCCTGCCAGTGCGCCTTTCCTCTACCTCATAAGGCATGACATTTTTACACACGCTAATGTACCAAACCAGCAGGTGGCGATGTGTGCCCTGACTGCCTACAGCTATGCTCTGTCTGAATAGTGTATCTGCTGTAGATCCCAGTGAATAGTGTGCATGTGTTTAGTGTAATCTTCTCCTCTCTCCCAGATGCCCCAGTGTAACGGCGCTGCTGTCACTGAGTTTCGTCTGGAGTGGGGGGCGGCTGAGGGCTGCATGCAGCTCTGCTACAGCGGACCAGCTCTGAGCCACGAGATGAAGGGGCTGCTGCCTGCTACCAACTACTTCTGCAGAGTACAGGTGAGCAGGCACAGACTGTGGGAGCACACTACCTTTGTATATTCACATTTTTATGGGAACAAATATGGAACCTTTTTCTGCAAGCCTCTCAAGTTTTCAAACTCACAATAATCCAAGTAGTAACTGAACACGGGTACCGAGAATACGTATTCTGAATACTAATTTTGAGTAACTGTATTCTGGTACATTTACTTTTCTGAACTCATAGTAGTTCCACACACACAAAGCATGTCAACTGGCTGCTGTGATTGGTTAAAGCCTAAAAGTCTTTCTCTTTCAAGTGATTTAAACTGCAGCCATTTCAGGTCATTATTACAGAGCAAACCCTTTGCTGCACGGCAGAAAATGTTTCAAGGGAAATACTTTTTAAATTTGTCTCTCATCCACAAGCCGTTGTCCGTTTGAGTCTTATTGGTGCTGTAATCTCGATCTTGCCTTTCCCAGGAGAGTGAATATCTGTGATCTTATTTTATCTCAGATTTGTTGGTCAATGATGCGGTGATGGGTTTCTTATCAACAATGTCAAATATTGATCACTTGTTTTGAGGATTCAGAAAAAGGTAATTAATTTGATAGACCTCCACCTGCTGGTCTTTGGGAGCAATGCATAGACAACAGTTTAATAAAACATTTAGGCATATTTTATTTCCGATTTAAAACAAAACAAATTTAAACTTATTTGAGAAGATTCAGTAACCAAGTTACAGTTTTTGAGTAGGCGCTCTCTTGGTGCTTCTTCTCTCAATCATGGAGGAGTTTGGTGAAATGTATGTGTCTCTCAAAGCAGAGGGCTGCACACACAAACAAAGAGGTGATCATTCTCTAAAATGGGTGTATGTTATAAAAAAAAGGTTTATTTGTAGTTTCTTTGACCATGACATTTGCCCTCAGCAGTAAGAGCACAGACGTTAAGCACCAGTGCTATTATGAAGTCTGGTTTCAGTACTCATCCCTTCAGATGAGTGGCCTCACTTAATGCTAGAAATACTCTTAGTGCAGGACCTTTGACCTCTGCTCCCTCTGGGTTCAGGCCGTGAACGTGGCTGGAGTGGGGCCCTTCAGCGAGGCAGTGCTGTGCCAGACGCCCTGCTCTGTCCCAGCTGCCATCACCAACATCTACGCCCTGAAGGACCTGGACCTGCGGCGCTACAACGCTCCAGCAGAGGAAGAGGAGGACGAGGAGGACGAGGAAGAGGGGGAGAGCAGGGCACAGCAGCAGCCGCCCTTCTACTCCCCGTCCAGCTGCCTGGGCCTGAGCTGGGACCCGCCCTGTGACCACGGCTCAGACATCACCTCATACCTCATCGACCTGGGGGAGAGGCAGCCCATGGTCATCGGCCCAGTCACTAAACACATCATCCAGAACCTGCAGCCCGACACCAGCTACAGGTCACACACACAGTGTTCTTCACACACACTGCTCACTGTACAAAGTGTTCTTCAGACACACACACACACACACCGCTCATTCTGCAAAGTGTTCTGTGTATTCCAAGGCCATAAACCATCATTGGATTTGTTATGTTCATTTTAGAGCTTATCTCTTAGTGTTTAATTGCAGCTCTGTTAACCTGAGCTGCGTTTAATAAAAGGAACAATGAAACACTTCATTAGTATGCACTGAAATGAAGCCATAAGTATAGGCTTAAACACAGCTGCAAAAAAGAAAAGGCTTCCTGCAAAGTGCATATAAAGGGAATGATAAATATTGTGACATAAATATTCCCATGCGACTTGAATGTCATGAAGTCCATGTAATAATGAGTTACATTATGTTAATATATTATTATTATTATTATTATTATTATTATTATTATTATTATTATTATTATTATTGCCACCTATGTTATGGCCTATAGACATGCACTAGACTGCATTATTCTAACTGTGCTCTGTCTGTGTCCAGGATCAGGATCCAGGCTCTGAACAGTCTGGGAGCAGGGCCCTTCAGTCACACAGTGAAGATGAAGACCAAACCCCTCCCCCCTCAGCCGCCCCGCCTGGAGTGCACGGCGTTCAGTCACCAGACGCTCCGGCTCAAATGGGGCGATGGGCCGGCCAAAGCCACGCCCACTGACAGCCTGCAGTACCACCTGCAGATGGGCGACCGCAGCGGCAGGTCTCTGCCTCCTCTCTACATTTAGTCTGCACTGTCTACTGTACAAAATGTGCTGTTTTCCTGATATCACTAATTCACCTTCTTGAAACGCAGCCTTCTAATCATATTGAGAGGTCTACAGTGTTCTAATTTGATGCTTATGTTTCTGTGTTGCTGCAGATTTGTCTCCTTGTACAAAGGCCCCTGTCACACACACAAAGTCCAGAGGCTAAATGAGTCTACCTCTTACACGTTCCGCATCCAGGCCTTTAACGAAGCGGGCGAGGGGCCCTTCTCCCCTGTTTACACGTTCAGTACCCCTCGATCCCCCCCGGCTCCGCTCAAAGGTACCACAGCTTCTATTTCCTGCTTCTTCTCTGCTTTCAGATGAGCTTTTCTGCTCATACTTAACCTGAGCTGACCCTGCTCTAGCACAAGTCATGTTCAGCAAAGTGTGGCTCTCTCCACAGCCTCTTTTGATTCTCTTTAATGAGGACATGGGTCTCTCCTGGAGCAGCGGTAGTTCTGAGAGATCAGAGATTATAGTTAAAGATGCACACCCTCCACTCTGTCTAATGTAGTCTCCTGTGCACCGACGTTCTGTGACCACGTGCCATTTGTCAGGATCCTCTGACTTCTTTTGACTTCACATGAAAGTTCCAGCAGATCTTTCAAAGCTCTTTAAACATCGCTGGGGTTTATTTAAGTTTTCACATTTCCTTCTGTGCTAAAAGGGTGTTGGTGCATCTAATCTCACTAGTGTAGTTGTGCATGAAATGTGCATGTTTGGCTTTATTTAGTAGAATAGCTGTAACATGATTTCAACTGATGGTGTTAAAAATGCTTCATCCTCAGCCCCTAAAGTGGAGCGGGTGGATGACAGCTCCTGTGAGGTCACATGGGAGGCACTCGCACCGATGAAAGGGGACCCCATAATCTACACGCTGCAATGCATGATGGGAAACTCTGACTACAAACAGGTGAGTCTTCCTGGATCTTGGACCAGAATCCCACCTGCTTTGACTGCGGTCTAGATCCCAGATGGACCTTAATGTTATGAGCTCATTCATGCAGCGTTCAATATCAGCCACATAGGATTGAAATGGCCCATTATACAGAGACCATTGATCCAAGAGACGTCTCCAGGCCTCATCTTTGGCAGCTCGTCCATCTTTAGCACTAGTCCTGAGCCGGGCTAACACAGAGTAATGGGCACTGTGGCCTATGCTAATGTCACCATATCACACATCACTATTGGATTAGACCAGTGAATTATGTATGTGTCCGCCTGCATGACTGAGCTGCTGTCAGTACCACATCCAATACTCGACCAATCCGCGGGGTCCAGATGAAGGTGCTGTTTTTCACACGTTTGGGATCAGCAGCTGTTAAAGCCAAACATATATTATCACGTTTATGAAGGGAAACTTACTGCTCATATTTGAATTATACTGAATGTGTTGAGCCCAGTTTTGTCTATACATTTTATGCCAATTGAAAATGCATTTTACTTTTAGGAGCTTCAGGTAGCATGGAGTTAGGTGTGAAAATTGAATGGTGCATAAGAGCATTAGGTGTTCATTTGCTGTTCATTCCCTCTTTTGACATTCTGGTTGTGTTTTTTTAGGCGTACAAAGGCGCCTCCACGTCGTTCCTGGTGCAGAACCTCCAGCCCAGCAGTGATTACCGTTTCCGGGTGTGTGCCATCAGGCAGTGCCAGGATGCTCCAGAGCTGAGCGGGCCCTACAGCCCCACGGTGACCCTGTCCCCTCAGAGGAGTGACCCGGTCGGGAGCCCCGCCGCCAGCAGCAGAGCGGGCTGCGAGGCGTCACGCTCCAGACGCTCCCTCACTGACGAGCAGTGCGCCTTCCTCATCCTCATGCTGTTCGCCATCATCGCCATCCTCATCGCCTTCGTCATCCAGTACTTTGTCATCAAATGAGCGCTGTCTCCGCTGCAGGGCTATAGCTTTATCCTGTCCCCCTCTGTGTGTCCTCTTAGGCATGGGACGGTCTGACATCACACGAGCAGGAGACTGCTGTGCTGTTAAATACACACTAGAGTATACAGATGAACTATAACATGTTTCTTACTGCTTAATGCTTATTTAAATGTCTTTCACTGATTTTTCTCCACCTAAACCTAAAGTGTGTGGTTTGTATGCTAATCCCTATAAACAAGCGCACATTTATCACAGAAATCACATTCAGAGACATTATATTTATATGTAGTGACGTATGAGGATGTCTTGGACAAAGTGGATAAAGGAAATGACTGTAAAGACAAATTGAACACATAACTACAGCAAATCCTGCTATTTGCCCTCTCAATACTAGTACACCTTAAAACCGTCCCATGCCTATCTGTTTCTATGGTTAATTTCTGTTTTTCTGCTGCAAAGGGGCGGGTGGGCGAGCCGACCCCCTGCCCCAAACCCGTGGTATCTGTTGTTCACTCTCTCTTCTCAAAGGAACTCAAAGGAGCAGGTTTTGTCCCGGTCGGAGGATGTGCGGACGGGCGCTTTATGACTTAATTGTTGCCGACAGTATATATATGTGTATAGAAATAGTCCTTATTTATATTTCCATGTACGTGTCCAGTATGACATGTTTTTGATAGCTGTTTGTTCCTTCAGTAGTTTGTGGGTGTGGCTGTAGCCTTCGTGCTGTCCCGGGACGTGGAGGGCCAGTGTTTGCACAGGAGGGGCGGAGTCTAAAAGCTGGATTTAAAATGAAGGGACTATATAACCCCTCCTCCCGCTGGAGTTTTAAGGGGTGGCTCAAGAAAAACAGGAAGAAGAAACATAAAGTAGTTCGTTTAGCACTTTCCAAACCCTTTTTGATGTTCAGAATGTTTAAGGATGCAAAAATGACTGGAGATATGTTAGTATATTTTTGTACAGCGAAGACACAAGGACCTGTATGGAAAAAAATGCTCAGTTTAAAGTTAAAAAAACAAACCAAACTAACAGTGAATCCTAATTATTTTTACTATCATAGTTAAAACTGTAGCTTGTTTTTACAATCATGCAGCTGCTTAACTCTGAAATCTCGTTCAGCACAAAAAATGTATGCTTATCTGTATGTTTTGACGTTTCCCTTGGGTATTTTTTTGTTTCGTTTCCCCAGTAATTATTAATTTTGCACCTTAGTGAAAGAATAAACCTTGACTGACTCCGTCTTGGTATTGTGATGCATTTTATAGAACACACTTTAAGATCGTGCAAGCCCTATTTTGTGTTTTTGGGTATTTTAAAAGTTGTAGTACCACGTGACGTGTCGCTGAAACAGCTGGATTAAAAAAATAAAGCTAAAAATAGAAAAAGACGGTTGTTTCAGAGGCCTTAAATTGGAGAGGAAAAAAAATCGGGGGAATTTTTTTTTTTGTGATAGAAAACTCTAAAATGTGTTTTATTTTTCCCTTTTATTTTTGTAACATTTATTTGATGTTAGTATGTAAACGTGAGAGACAAAGTAGTTCTATGTATTGCCTATGATTTCTGTTGATTTCTTTTGTCGGGTCATACATGTGTGAAGTATATTTTTTTATGATATTGAAGTAATATAAGTTAATCCTCTCCTCAGTACTCATCTTCATGGAAACGGCAGATACGTGTTGGATCATGTACTTCCTGTGAATCAGAATTTGCCTTTTGTGTGTGAAGTATTTGTAACAGATTGCTAACGCTGCATCGTGGCCGGTGATCTGTCTGTAGGGTCTGTAGTGTCGTGGGGTGTGGAGAGCGCTGCTGTTGAACCATCGGAGTGAAACAGGTACCTGGCTAAACATACGTGAACAATTACATGATTTGGTCTTTTGAGGCATTCTGCAAATGTCTTCTTTTTGTCATTTAAAGAAGTCAAATTCCTATTTTTGATAGCGATTGTAACTTGTGCCATTTTAACACCCCCTTCCCAGGGCTTATAGTGCCTGTGGTCGGGGAGATTAACAAAATGCTACAAAAATGAGTAAAATATGCACAAAAATAGAGACCATTTTTATGTAATTTTAATGTTTGCAGTTACCTCATACACCGTACATTCCAATATGAAAATTTCTTATACTATACATACTACCAGACATATCACTTTCAAATGTGCGTTATGGGAAATGTATAATCATAGATATGTATCTAAAGTGTATCTGTATAGCCATGATATCTACAAAGGATCCATGCACAATAAAAGATTTATAATTCTTTGTCTGCTGTAATCATTGAACAGACTGAAATCTAATATATAAAATCCTATTATTGTTAAGACCAAATAGTTATAATCTGCTATTCTCCCTTAATGGTGAAGCTTTTAAGAATGGGTCCAATGTAAGACAATGACTCTTGTTTCTTCTGTATTACAGTAAAGTTTGATGGTCCACAGATTAAATTTCAGCTCTGAAAAAATTGAAACAAATATATGTTGGGCACTAAAAATATCTGGGAAGATTTTGTCAGCCTGATTCTCGAGGTGCCACACACTTATAAGAAACTGATCTGACAATGAATGAGGTTTGAGGAAAAAAATACTCCTACTAATATAAACTTAAACTACATTACTGATTTAAAACGTTACAAAGAGATCTTACTAAGTCTATACAAAACACCCATCACAAAAATGTGAATTGCTATGCCAAATTTCATTCACAGTTGTTGATTAAATGAAATGGTTTTAAATCCGTACCTTTCAGCTAAAGTGCAGCAGATGTTAATGTTAATGTTGTTATAATGAGTAAAAGTCTAAGTCACGGGGATGGTCATGTCCTGGATGCTTCGGTCCTCATAGTGACATTTGAATGTAGAGTCATTAATGATGTGAACGTGATCTCGCCGGTTTAGGTCAGTTTGTCTCCTGGTTCGGCTCGTGACTGGACGGGACACACTTCAGAACAAAAAGAGGGAGACGAGGGGGACAGAGTGAAACAGGTCTGAGCGGTCCCATAGTTGTGATGGAGGTAAACACTGATACTCCCAATGCAACGCTTCACCTCAGACAAACAGACGGGAACAGGACGGGCTGGTCAGAAGTTAGACCTGCTCCGGACCACCTGTGTGAGGACGACACCTGTGGAAACTTACGCAACACAAAGTACGCTTCACATTAAAGGACCACACCACAGCAATGGTGCATGATAAAGATATTTGTTAACAGTGGATAGATGTGATGATTGGGAGGGCACTCAGGATTGGGGTTTGGAGGTGGTCAGGACTCTCCTTCCTTTGTAGATGAGGTCTTCAGGCTGAACAATGAACAAAAGACACGAGGTGAGAGATAGACCTGCATCAATATTATTTACTTATTTAGTTTCTTTATGAGACAGGGAGAGTGCACAATCTACATTCACCATCACAGGAGAGATGCATTGTGCCAGGTTGTAGCAGTAGAGCTAATTTCCACCTGTAGTCCATGTTTTTGGTGCATGTTTTTTAGGTTGGATGGGTAAACCAACTCAGACACGGGGAGAACATGCAAACTCCACACAGAAAGACCCGCTTCTTGGTTATGTGGTTCACTGGAGAAGAGCAGGAAGAGTTGGAGGTGTGATCCTGCTCCTGAATCTGCATTTAGAGCTCAAGTACCCAACTTATTTCATTATAAACAAGTCACTTTTGGATTTTCCCTTATAAAATGTACTGTAAAAGCAGAACTTTGGGGGAAATGCACAAATTGTGAGTCATTATTAGAAAGTATGAAAAGTATGGAACTGGTAACACTAACTACCCCCAGAGGTGTGTAGTTAGAGTAGCCAAAAATGTTAAATGTTAAAATAATATTAAATAAATAATATATTTTTTTTACCATGCTGTGAGATCTCGCTGAAATGAAATCTAGTGTCTCACCTGCTTCTTGTATTTATTTATTTTAATGGTTTAGCCTTTTTATTTAATTTTTATTCAAACATTCTCTCATTTAATTTGACTGTTTTGTTGGATTACAGGAGGACTAGTGGTTACATTTAATATGTCTATTGTCAAAAATACCAAAAATCTGATAC
>KN494755.1:0-10449 GCA_000787155.1 Scartelaos histophorus | reverse complement strand
GTGAATGGTAGAAAATATAAAAACACAAACCTTTGCAAAGAGAAAGCAAGAAGTTTGAATAAGGAGGGTTTGTGTAAGAAAAAGCAAAAAGCTGGTTCAGCTGATTGTGTTTTTTTGTCTGGTTGACATGAATATGTTTGTGTCTGTGTCCAATCAGAACCCCAGACATTGAACAAAATTAAATAAAGCCGATTCAACGTGTTTTCCATGTAAACTTCAATCTGATCTATCTAATTCTGAATTAAAAGCATCATGTACGTGGCCGCTGTCAGTTTTAATATCTGAACAGTATGGTCCTCTCTCCCCCAGACACCTTGAGCTTTGCAGGAGAAAACAGGCTGGTGTATTACAGGATCTGCACTGTGAGGCCTCAGCAGGGGGTCAGCCTCAAAGTGTGAAAACCAGCGGAACACAAGCCGATGGGAGACGGCAAAACAAAGGGAGGCTCAGAACAGAACATGCCCCTGTTCCATAGCACGTACTAGTGTTTCCTTTCACCTTCGCATTCTTTTGCTACACTCGCTTATTTTTCCCGTAATTTACACGACTGGGTTATACTTCCTCCTGTTGTTAGCTTTCTAAACTAAAGCTAAACTAAAAACAATCATCAATTCTTTTCTCATCTCTTGGTTACCTTCCTTTACCGTGAAAATGTTGGTTTTAATGTCTTTGGTTGGAGCCTCAGTCCCTTTTTTTGTCAGTTTACCTTCGATTTCAATATAACGAAAATGGTAAAATGAACCTCAGAAAAATAATTAACTAAATAAAAGTTTTTTTGTGTTACCAGACTGTTAACTGGGGGGTCTCTAAAACAAATTTGTGTTATTTATGTTTTCATTTTGATGTTCTTAACTGTAGTAACATCTTTGGTGTTACCGGTCGATTTCGAAATAGTATTTTTTTTTAGAACTTTAGTCTAAACATAAAATGAAAATCAGAACATGCCAATGACGACTCTTTTAATGATAAAGACGTGAACAGCTCAAAACATGTCCTGATGTCACCGACTCATCACAGCAAATGTTGTGACTCCAGGAGTGTTTTTGATGACATTTGCATCAGATGCCCTGCCACATACATCAGGAGACTCTGAGCTCCAACAGATCTGATCATCTTTAGACTTAAATCTTTCAGCTGGAGGCTTCACCACCTGTGACTTCCTCATCTGACCCATCACATGTGTTTGTATCTTCTGGATGATACTTCACATTCTCTTCCTCCTCAGAAACCTGCTCAGCCTCATCACTCTGGTGCTCTGTGTCGTCTCCCTCATTTTCATTAAGAATGTGATCCAGAACTTGCCTTTTTGCATCATACAGTTTGGAGATGTGCAATCTAGAGGTCACCAACAATATAAACTGACCACCTGACGTCTGGACTTGAATGTCTCTACAGGAAGACAAAATGAGACTAAAGCTCAGATGATTGGGAGAGGAGCTGGAAATCACTATTTTGGCTTATAGAGCATTTATGATTTCAGTTTTTATTGTAATTATTAATTTATAAGCCAATTTTTATAACCCTAACACCACAAATGGCATATTTTTAAGTGGAGCATTTTATAATTAACAAAAAAAAAAGATGATTATTTTCTTGAAATAGAGATTCCTCAAGTGTTGATGCAATAAACTAACCCTATGTGGTTATTTTATACATTTAAAACCAAAAACGAGTCGGTGGTGACCCTAACACAGGAGGAGGGTTATACTTGGATGTTGTCGTTTGGACCTTCAGCATCACTGGGGCATTCTGGGTAACCGCTGCAGCAGATCTATGAAGTGATTTGTTGGATTTCCGTTTTGTTTTTAGTCTCAAACCTTCGTAACCCGCTTATGTTGACTTGACCTCATCCCGTGAAGCCCAAACAACACAATTCTATAATTCTCTGCGTAACTGATTGACACTTGAGCTGGTCCGTTGAGTGATGCAGTCGGTCTTCAGCTTCTCCAACCTTAAGATTGCAGGAGACGATCTCTGATGCTGTTCAGTGAAATTTACCCTGAGAACTGGCCGTGGCGCTGCACTTCCGCGTACTTTCTCCTACACGTAGGATTCGGCAGTCATTTTGACCGATAGCTACCCACTGAAGATCCCGTCTCTTTGTTACGACGTTAATGCCAAAATAAGCTCCCACCGGGCACCGTTGATTTCTAACACCAAACTCAGCAGACTCGTTTCTTTTATTAAGTCGTTTCAGATGAAAATTGCGATTTAAACGTCTAAATTCCCACATAATGATCCACGGGCGTCGTAGATTTGAGGTATGGCAGACGCGAGCACGATATGTCTTCTTTGACTAAATATTTTAATTGACAAAAGGACTCAAAGTTCTGGCGTTGGCTCCAGTAATGACGCCCTTTAATGTAATAGCCAGAAATAAAATGAATGACATACTGTAGCGTTTGATTATTTTTAAATACAATTACATAGTTCACCACGGGTAACATTAAATCCATCGCAGACATCTGGTTTTCATCATCAAACACGTCTGTTGTACAAATTACGTCTCGTTCGAAATTAATTAAACAACATGCCCATCGAGGGAATTCAATCGCACGATGTTCTGCATGTATAGTTAATCAAAGACATGGCTCATTGTCTAGCCACCGCCGCACACAAAACAACGCCGATACAGCCCGTTCTCCTAATGTTCTCTTCCTTTTTTTCCTTTTTCAATTGCACCCTTTTCCCTTTTCCATCCCGCCTTTCCTTTGATACATTCCTTTTATTCCCAGCCTCCTTCACGTAGATTACTGTGCCCGAAGCTTAGCGCTCCTCCAGCCAGTTTTAAGCGAATCAGTTGCCATGACGATCGGACCCAAATAACCAACAATGGCATGCTAATTATGGTTATTACAGTTAAAAAAAAAAAAGGCCGCTTCCAAGGAGAAAATGGCGGCGGTGCTCCGAGGGGATTAAAGGGTAGGGAATGTCGAAGGTGAAGCGGTTTGGACGCGGTGATTCTTTGCAGGTTTTTGAATGCCGAACGAGGGATTCTAAAAGTAGTTTGCGCGAAGGGAGGCGAAGGTTTTCATTCTGACAAGGTGACGGCCAAACCACTGCACAATGGATACTTTGCAGCTGTGGTCATCGACATTCCCTGAGGAGTGAAGCTAAATGGGGGCACTGCTCTGTCTAAAGCTCAAGTTAAGATTTTTTTTGTTTGTTTTGTCTGACTTAGCTGAAACTGACAAATAAGGATGCACTGATATGGATATTAGTATTGAATATTAGCATCAATCCAGGAACATTTACAGTATCAGTTCCATGATATCGTTTATTGTGGGATACTTATTTTAACGGAGGATTTTATTTTGTTTTAAAATGCTAACAATAACTACACCCCTGGAGTTTTAGTTGGTTTTATCTGACAGTATAAAAGGCGCCTGAACACACCACTTGATCATTCTGCTGTTGGAGAAGCTGACTGCTCCCACAATCCTCCCTGCACCTTTTTTTTTTTGCACTCTGCACTTTGCACTTGCCACTTTGTTTGGAATTTTGGGAAAAAAGAATAAAAATGGTGGACCATTCTCCTCCGGCCTGCTGCATCTTATTTTGTGTAGCTCACTGCGATCCAGCCGCTCTAACCGTCTTGTCACAGTGGGTTAGCATGATAAAACCAAAGAAACAATCCCGGTATTGGAACTGGATAAGACCCTCTGTAGTCGCAATGTAGCTAGCATTAGCCAACTGTTGAGTCACTATGTAGAAAATCCAACAGCAGCGCTCATATTGATCAAATCAATCAATCCCCCTGAAAATGCGTTGTTTAAACCCACTTTGTACTCCTTAAACTTTGTAAATATGTATTGGGTCACCATGGCAACCGCTAAATGTTCTCCCATAGACATACAGGAAGCCCCTCCCCACCACGATGTCACTTCGAACAAACGGCGTCGTACTGCGGCGTTGCCATATGCAACATCAGACAATCGAAAGCGCGAAAAGAAAAACTGCGGAATCGTAAACACCTGCTTCACACCAGCTGTAAATGTCAAAACGCCGGTGGAAAATGATTTTGTGAGCACGAAAGGGGAATTAAAATGGAGGATTAACAAAAACGCTCGCTCGCCTCGATTGACAATAAAACACCAGCTGTGGTTCAAATGATTTTGTGCATGTGTGAGATGAACGGCTTTAATCTATCAACAATTAGCACATTCAGGCAGGTCCAGGCTCTTCTGTTCGACGGAGTCCAATTTAACACGTGTAAAAGTGTTGTTGGATTAATTTTTATTAGAGCAATGATATGCAAAGGTTGTACAAGGCTAATCAGTGAACGCGAAAAACATTAAGAAAAAAGTGAGGTGGTTTATTCCTCAGTCATCTCAAGGTTTTGCCATTTGAAAAAACACTACAACTTTATATTTGGGATACGATTATTTCTAATGCGTACAAACCCTGACCTTTAATCAAGAGTCGGTCCACTCATACGAAGGTTTGCGGTTCAAATCCCATTAGTATCATTGGTAGAACAGTCAGACAGCGCGATTCAGGCTTCCACAGATGAAAGAGTCCTTGGGCATGACACTTAAACCCTTCTTCGCCCACAGAGTTTGTACGTATGAATATGCGCACGAATGTTTCCCGATTTAAAGCGCTTTAAATGCCTCGAAGGTGGAAAAGCTCTGAATAAAAATGTGACTATTTACCAATATTTTGTCACTGGTGAAGGTTTAAATTTAAAACGAAGACAGTGAAAACCACCATGAAAAGCTTATCTGTGTGTGGGGTCAGTCTGTGGATTGGGTTTGGAAAAAAAACTGAAACAAGTAGGTTCACGGCTTCAAAAGAGATTATACTACGAAAGCAAAAACTCTTTATAAAGATGAGTAACAGCACTGGGTGATCTAAACCAAAAAAAAAAACCCACAAAAAAGCATACAGATAAAATAACAGCTGTAAAACATAAATATAATTCATATCCATATACATATGATAAAAAATATATATGTAAATATTTGTAACGTTTTTTTTTTTTTTCCAATAATTTACAAGAAATGTGCTTTTCTGTTGTTTAAAATGTATTTGTAGTATATATTATTGTTTCTCTCTTGGCACAAACTTGAAATAAAAGCGAATCGATCAATCGTTCAAAAATGGTGTGATTGACAGGTGGATTAGCCAATCAGAGGCACACGTGGACTCCAGGGAAAAAAAAACTAAGGAAAACCTATCACAGGGGCATGAAACGCTTGGCTAATTTCTGCTGACTCAATGAGCGAAAAATGAAACTCATATTTGTCAAATTGTGAAAAATGATAGATGACCAAAGAGCTCTTTTGTTCCAGTTGCGTCACTGAAATAAACGAATCTGAGGCCGTGAACCTGGCTCGAGGCACTGGAGAGGGAGTAGTGACCCTTGTGATAGCTAAAAACGACAGACTTTTCAACCCTGACCCTAAAAAGTAAGAACAATTTCATGCATTATTAAGGCATTTTTACTACGTAGTGCTTTACTTTTACTTATTTTTATATCGTCACCTTCCTAAAATAATCGCCTAAGTCACTTTTTGTTTACTTTGCAATAATTTATGCCATATTTTTTTGTGTTTCCTGAAAAACCTGGAAAAATGACTTATGCAATTATTTTATGAAGGTGTCGATATGGAAAATCATTTGTTCCATCAGATTTTGAATTTTAAACGCCACTGAATTCCTCACTCTGAATGTTTTTTACTGTGAATAAAGATGTTTGAATTATTTTTATTCTGAATTTTAGTTGAATTTTAAGCGTAGTTTTTCAATACATTTCAAATTCAGAATAGAAATTTCACCTTTCAAATATTCAGTATTATTTAAATATGGTATCTTGGATCTTTGCTGCAGATTTTTTTTTTTTCACTGCGAATTTTACACTCTGAATTTTGACTGAATTTGAAGGCTTGAAAATATGTGTATTTATTTTATTTTATATGGAAAAAATATACTTAAAAATTTAGCAATTAAAATTCTGAAAATTAAAATCGAAAATTCAGCAGTATTTAAATTAAAATTGAATGTAGGACATTATCTTCCTTTTTTTTTTTTTTTGGGACCTTTTTTTTTTTTTTTTTTTTTTTTTTTTTTTTTACATTTACTTAATTTTATACGTGACGAAATGATCTGTTTGGTAATGATAAATTGCCCTTTTACCACCATAGTACCATTTATGTAAAGACTGGAGTGGTTGGCTTTTACTGTGCCTGTCTCTCATGTACTGTTTTACTACTCACTATAATTCGCTCCAAACCATTGTGGTGTCTGGATGAAATAGACTTTGGATTTCTTGTGGGACACTCATGAATCCTGAACTGCTCCCAACCCACGTTCAGTGTAAATCTGGAGTAAACATGTGGTATTACTCAAATATGCACAAATTACGACAAAATCAAGCCACTCTGTGCACTATACGAAAGCACAAGAAAAGAAAAGGACAAAAATAGAAAATTATTTAAGAATTTGCTCTAGTCGATTATAAAATGTAAAATTTGATGAAACTTTTTAAGGTGCACTCTGTAACTTTGCTAGTCACTATGGCGATACTATTGCTTTGCTTGGAATGTTTAACCCAATGTAACTTGCATTTATTGTTTGAATGGTTTAGAGATGTGTTTAATGTCACCGTATGGAATATTCCAGTCAAATAAATAATATTGCTTTCAAGACAAGCAGCTGGCAGAATCTCTACAAGAAAATTGACAAAATACATCATTAAAACATATGTATTACACAAAATCTACGCTAACCCAAAATGTTAGCTCCTACCAAATTTTTTTTTATTTTTATTTTTACATTTTTTTTATTCAATTTGTTCAAATACAACAACAAAAAACGACAAGACAGGAGGCAAATAGAGACATCAGAGACACACAAAATCACATAAATAACATATATGATACATGGGGCGATACATAAGAGAGAAAAAAAAAAACTCATGTATACTTAACCAAATAAAATAAAATGTAGGGGAGAGTGATTATTGGTGTTTCCTATAGATTTTGTATGTATAAATAGCTTTTTTTGTTTTATTGTGTGGAAGTATTGTTGTAGTATTTCATATTTAATCACTTATTTTCAAGATTTTGCTGCATTCTGCTACATTCTCCAATTTTATTTTCTTAATTGGCGATATATGTATGATTCGGCAGCATCGTTTTGTATTTCTTTTAATGCCCAAAACCCCCAAAATTCTGGCTGGTTTGATGTGCAGATATTCAAGTTTACGTGGTCGTTTAAATCCCTATTAGCTTCCTCCTGGCGTCTACATTTGTTTCAATCTATAAACACGTTTTTATTATTTTTCCATACATTTTCAAAGGTGCATTGTGCAACTTATCTGGTGGAGATGCTACTTCTTGGTCTGGAATGTTTCATAGTTACATTTCAGATCTGTCAGAGTTAGAATTCCTGTTTTGTTTAGTTTTTTGGATATTTTTGAGCTATAAAACCAGCTGTAATGGAATAAATATAAGGTATAACTATTAAATGTCGTACTGTGGAACATTCCAGGCAGAGCAATGACATTGACATCGCAAAAAATGACAAAAAAAAAAGGCAAATAATCATAAAAATTGCTCCTTTTTGTAGTAGGAGTGTATTTATAACCACCACATCGTCTCCAATGCCCGGTGTGGTAATAAACTAATGGATCTTAGGCATCTGCTAATGCACGACTCTGCCTCCTCCGAGCCTTCTCCACGGGGCGTCCTCAAATAAAACCCGGGCTCTTAACTCCGCTCACAAAGCCTCCATGACATGTTTACCTGAACAAGAACATGAATGAAGCCCACCGTTCTCCCGAGAGCCAAACACAAGGGGGGAGATGGTGCTTTGCCATTTCGTAGCCTCCAAAAAACATCTTATTGGTGTTAGCATCTCCTTGTCAGCTTCCAGGCTAATTAGAGCCAACATGGCGTAAGTGGTTTTCTTCTCTGTTGGTGAACTGTTTCCATGGTGATTTTCTTATTCCTCTGAGGACATGTTCTACCTTTGAACGTCTATAAAAGCTTTAAAAGCATAGGAAAGGCCGGACTGCTTATTTCACTAAAACATAATTAATATTTAGTTTAAGAGTTTATTACCAATTTTGCCTTTTAATTTAGGTGATTTACACTGACAGTCAATAGAAACTTTCAGGTAGGAATGTGTGAGTATTTCTATTTGTTCGGGGGTTTTAAATGTTCCTTGTGGATTTCTTGATATTTTAGTGTTTGGGTCGTTCAGAAAATGGTTGGTTTTTTGCACATGGGATGGTGGGTCGTTCAGAAAATGGTTGGTTTTTTTGCACATGGGGTGGGTTCTTTTCAAATATGCCCCAAACTCCCATGGTGCAATACTCAATGCTACACAAACAATTTGAGGATTGGTTTTGGAGCCTTTATAAAGGTCCAAAAATGGCCTCCATTATTAGTCCAGTGAAAGTCGTCATGCCACGTCTCCGGGCTTGAGCTACAGTGAGATCGCTTTTAAAATGTCGATGTTTTTGGATGGAATATACCCTTTCAAACCTTATGAATGATCAAACTTCTGGAATTGAGGCAAATGATGGCAAAATGAAGATATATATTTAAAATGATTAACTGACGAGCAAACCTAACGCTTGGTTTTATGACATTATAACAAAAAATAAGCAAGGATTTAGAATTTTCAAGGTACAAATCTTATTTACTTTCCTTCTCCGTTAAGAAAAAACATCTAAATAGTATCTGGGCTTCACAAAAAGTATAATTTATGATGAAATGTGTAATATATCTGTAGATGAAGTGAAAAACTGTTGTAGGGTCAATTTTCCTTTAAGGATTTATCCAGTAAAACTTCAACATGTTGATTTTGCCTTTGTAAAAATGCTCAGTGTTCATCATAATCTCTTGTTTAAACAAATACAAAATTGTAAGTGTTTTTAAACTGGGTTCTGAATCATTCACATGGATCTGAGTGGTTTTCTTTTTCCAAATAGTTCTTGATTTTTCATAATTTGTGATATTCTTAAATAAATCCTAGTTTTCCCATGAAATTCGCATCATGTTCCAATTCACTTTTGCCTCCAGCTGCCTCCATTCTTGAATTTAGAATGTTTTTGTTACAGTTTTTCAAAGGGTTTATAAAATGTATTCTTGTGACCTTTATATGAATATTTTGCTCTCAGATAAAGTTCACACCCTCTCCCATCCCAGCCCATGTTATACTTCTGTTCTTCATCAAAAACATACCTGGAGTTGTCTTGTGATGTCGTTTCGTAGTTCATCAAAAACATAGCTGGAGTTGTCTTGTGATGTCGCTTCGTAGTATTTTTCAAGTTAGCAGCTACATTTTACCTTTTGTTCAGTGGAGATTGGCAATTCCATGGCTGAAATTATCCAAATGATTCTAGAGAAGGTTTAAAACACAGTGGAGCACTTTCTAATGAGGAAACATAGATCAGAATATAGTGGAATATGGGACGTTTAATGACACAAGTAGAGAGATTCGGTTTTAAAACTGACCATTACTACTTGTATTTTTGTACATTTGTCACAAGCCGCCACTTAACTGATGTGAAACTATGATAAATACTCACCATAGGCTCCATCCCACAAACCAAAGAGTAATTACAAAACATGAAAACCTGTCATATGGACTTTAATTTTGAAAAATTATCTCGAGGATGGCTCAAGGCGAGACAATTTCAATGATAAATGTTCTGAAGCTAAGAGTTCTGTCAATCCGTCCGTACATACTGCTCTACGCAAACGCGTTGTACTGTTTTTCTCGCTTTTGTACTTGATTTTCTCTGCAGGGAAATCTGTGCTCCGCGTCTGACACGTCCTTCAATCTTTGCCTCAGGCCCACCTGTCCGAAGCCCTCCTGCCAACAAACCCACCCTTTTTGAGTCTGAATCTCGAACCTTTTAATACAGCGTTTCCCATTAATAAAGGAGACCACGGTGGCCTCCTCACGCTCTGAAGTCCCGCCCCATTGTCTGAAAACGAAACACTGGCATCTTGAAAAAATCTCACTTTGTTGCTCCCTGTATTGCTCCAAAAAAGCTGCTTAAATAAGAAATCCAAGCAGAAAATGGCCTCCTATATTATGCAAAATGGACAATCGTGAAGTTTAAGCCATGTTCTAATATTATAACCTCCTCAAAAACAGACCTGGAGTTGTGTGTAGTTTCATTCACACATGTTTGAGCAACTTTATTATTAGCCTGTGGACATCTCCAAGTCTCAAAATGCTCTGTTCCACCTTGTGATGTCATGAAGAGGTAGTTTTCAAGTTAAACAGTTACCTTTTTTTGTCAGGGTTTATTTATTCACAAAGATATTCTGTAAAAATAGGGTTACACAACAGGTCTTCATATATATCTTTTTTTTTTCTCCCTAGAAAATAATGACAAAAGAAGAAAGAATGTGAAGAAAATTAATGAATAAAGAAAAATGTATAAAATTAAATTAGAATTAATAAAGTCCATCCATCCATCCATCC
>KN494751.1:4211-21662 GCA_000787155.1 Scartelaos histophorus | reverse complement strand
GGGGCCCTTACACTTGGCCTGGGGTCAAGTCAACAGTTCAGCAGAGTATAGATTATGTGTCAGCGGGCCAGGTGAGAGGCCCCAGAGCCCCCGACAGGGCCCTAACAGGCTTCTATCAGCACAGACACACACAGAGGGGCCGGGTGCTCTGCTCACTCCAGGTACGCTGAGACTGATCAATACGCCAATCACCAGAAAACCATCAGACTATAGCATTTACATAAGAGGGGCAGAAAACAGAGTGGAGAGGCAAGAGGATTTTTTTGGTAATGAAATATTAATGATGCTCTCACAAAAGACAACTGAATTCTGTCAACTGCAAGTTATTTTGGGAGTGAATACGTTTTCCCAGTCGTCCAAGAGGCTTCTTCATTTCTGACAAGTCAAAAGTTCTGTAAGTCACTGCTCTCTGAAGAGACGAGACAACTACACTGAAATGAACACACCTTGGTTGTTTAAAGTAAGTTGCATTTCCTGTGGGCCAACTAAGGTGTAAACTATGCAGGAGTCATATTTTTGTGACAGTTCCCATAGCTCCTTAACTTAACTAATAGATTGTGGTTTGTGGACTATGTGGATTATCAGAGAGCCACTCCACCCGCTACTGCACATGTCTCCTGCAGAAAGAGCCACTGTCCTGTCTTGTGTCACGTCAGTGTCTTGTAGGATTTCAGCAGATTTCAGGCTCCCCCGGTTGTTAGGCTGGTTGTGTGGACTTGGCATGAATGGATGTCCAGCTGCTTAAGTTTGATCCATGTTTTCTTGTTATTTGCGCACTCACCTGCATTTAACACATGCAGATCATTATGATGTGACCCACTCACTAATGTTAATTTAGCATCATAACTTATTTTATTGGATGGTCATAAACTGTTTTAGTGCTGACAGCAGTGCTAACAAGTGTTGCAGTTTCATGTTAACCACACGGACAGTGGTGCTTTCTGCAAATAATCCATCTATAAGAAATACTCTTTATTGGAAAAACAAAAACAAAAAAACATGTATCCAATATTCAGAATTACATTTTCTTTTTTGATGGAACCTCAAGTGAGTTGTAAGAACTGTCACTATTTCATCCAGTTTTACAATTTAAGTGGAAAGTTGTACAACTTAAATGTGCATCACAACATTTAGTCAACGATATATACAAACATGTGTATTTAAAGTTGATTCCAGTTTGAAACTATTTTAGTCAATAATTCTATGAGACTAGGCTATTATTACAATGTTTGTTTGAGCCCAACTTTGGGTCCAGTTGCACCTTTGCTGATGCTCTTTTTGGGTGCTCATGTTGGGTGCTCTTGTTGGGTGCTCTTGTTGGGTGCTCTTGTTGGGTTGGGTGCTCTTGTTGGGTGCTCTTGTTGGATGCTCTTGTTGGGTGCTCTTGTTGGGTGCTCTTGTTGGGTTGGGTGCTCTTGTTGGATGCTTGTGATGATGGGTGCCCTTGCGGGGTGCTCTTGTTGGGTGCTGGTGATGATGGGTGCCCTTGCGGGTGCTCTTGTTGGGTGCTGGTGATGATGGGTGCCCTTGCGGGTGCTCTTGTTGGGTGCTGGTGATGATGGGTGCCCTTGCGGGTGCTCTTGTTGGGTGCTGGTGATGATGGGTGCCCTTGCGGGTGCTCTTGTTGGGTGCTGGTGATGATGGGTGCCCTTGCGGGTGCTCTTGTTGGGTGCTGGTGATGATGGGTGCCCTTGCGGGTGCTCTTGTTGGGTGCTGGTGATGATGGGTGCCCTTGCGGGTGCTCTTGTTGGGTGCTGGTGATGATGGGTGCCCTTGCGGGTGCTCTTGTTGGGTGCTGGTGATGATGGGTGCCCTTGCGGGTGCTCTTGTTGGGTGCTGGTGATGATGGGTGCCCTTGCGGGTGCTCTTGTTGGGTGCTGGTGATGATGGGTGCCCTTGCGGGTGCTCTTGTTGGGTGCTGGTGATGATGGGTGCCCTTGCGGGTGCTCTTGTTGGGTGCTGGTGATGATGGGTGCCCTTGCGGGTGCTCTTGTTGGGTGCTGGTGATGATGGGTGCCCTTGCGGGTGCTCTTGTTGGGTGCTGGTGATGATGGGTGCCCTTGCGGGTGCTCTTGTTGGGTGCTGGTGATGATGGGTGCCCTTGCGGGTGCTCTTGTTGGGTGCTGGTGATGATGGGTGCCCTTGCGGGTGCTCTTGTTGGGTGCTGGTGCATGGGGCAGAGCCTCTGTGGTGCCCTTGCCCTGTCACCCGCCCCACCAGCATGTCAGCCTGTGTTAGACTGAGTGATGCTGAGCCTGACAGAGCACTGGGGGGAGGGCATCAGGGACACTCTGGAGCATCTCATTCTGCTAGAGCTCTTTGGCTTTGACAAATACTACTACTAATACTGTAGTAATACTGCTACTAAAGCCAAAATGGCCAGGGTGAAACAGTCAGAAAAAAGTTGATTGAACATATTATCTATTAGGTACAGATGCTAAACAGAGGTGCAGTGGTATGAGCATCGCCTGGTAAATGGAAGGTGCTCAGTTCTGTTGAATCTCCACTGTCCTGTGGTTGTGGGCGGCTGCAACACAAAGGACATCTGAAAAGTGCATTATGTAACTTTAGTGGTGGAGGGCCTGGCACTTACATGTTTCCATGGAGATACTGCTGCTTTGCCTGTAATGATCTACATTATGGCATCTTTGTCAAACTGCTGCATGAATGTGTTGCTCCGCCTCTCCACAGATCTGGAAACAAGATCTGGAAACAAGTCGGATCTGTGGAGAGACACATTCAGTCCAAACGCATGTCTGATATTTGTCTGGTTGTTTCTTACCTCATGCAGTTGAGTGCCTCTCCTAATCCTCTCCTTGGCGTGAGCCGTTATATATCAGCCACTTACATTTCCATGGAGATACTGCTGCTTTGCCTGTAATGATCTACATTATGGCATCTTTGTCAAACTGCTGCATGAATGTGTTGCTCCGCCTCTCCACAGATCTGGAAACAAGATCTGGAAACAAGTCGGATCTGTGGAGAGACACATTCAGTCCAAACGCATGTCTGATATTTGTCTGGTTGTTTCTTACCTCATGCAGTTGAGTGCCTCTCCTAATCCTCTCCTTGGCGTGAGCCGTTATATATCAGCTTCTCCAGATGTGTGTCCATTTTTTTCTGGCGTGCATAAACCTTTACAAACATGAGTGGATCTTTCTCCTTGATTTTGGAGGGTGTGATGGACAGGAGGATTAACCTGTCATAGACATGTCAAAATGAATGTTCTAGTATACAATAAAACAGGAAGTACAAACAACCTAACTCTTATTTATCTAAGGTTAAAGAAGTTATACATTTTGATCTGAATAATACAAGGATTTTCGAGAGGAAATGTCCCGAGAGTGAATTTTTTTTTGCAGCAGCTCCACATTAGGATGGAGTTTAGTCACACTCTAGAACAGCAAAAGAGCAGTGTGGCTGGTTCTTTGTAAAAAAAAAATAAAAAATCGGGCAAACAAGGGAGCAGAAAGAATCGTTTTTAGTATAACTTCACTGTACTTTTTACTGAAATAAGATGTTTTATCATTCACATGCTTGCACCAATCACTGATACTACTACTACTACTACTGCTACTACTACTACTACTACTACTGTGTGGGTTTAAAATGTGCTGCCATTCTCCACAGTGTAACAAGTGCTGTAACATGGTGAGATGACTCCAGCATCTTGTTTTGGGCTCAGTTCTGCCATCACTGGGCTAGAGTCAGGCTGTAGGAGCATCCAGCAACATCCTCCACGAGCTCCTCCTGCTCGGCTCTAAATGTTGCATGTTCTCCTCCTCGTCCAGCCCTCCGTCTCCACTCCACCGGGGACACTCTGGAGCGTGTAGTGCGTTAGACAGACCCGCGAGTCCCTCCGGAGCAGGACTTTTAGCCTGTGTGTTGCTATGCTCGGAGCGGGTTCAAACTGGAGTCAGCGGTGGAGGTGGTGAGGAGCGGGCTTTCTGTAACCGCTGAGCCTCAATAATACATGTGCAGCTGTGTGGAGGGCTCGTGCCATTAAACCTCTGCAGCCAATGTGGAGCGGAGAAACCCATGAAATATTGATGGCAGCGCTGGAGCACTTCGGAATGTATAGTCGCTTAGCAAAATGTTAGCGTGGCCCGTGCTGTAATGTCGGTGAACGCAGTGATTTGTAGCATGGTAAGATTGTATGTGTGGGTTTCATTTTCAGAGGACGGGGTCTAATGTCCTTTGTCCATCGTGATATTTTGATATATGGAAGCTTCTGTTTGGTCAGTCAGGGCTGGCTCATAGGACATAAATATTATCTTCCCCTTTGTATTAGGTACAATTGATTTATTCATACTGAAAACACACTAATATATTAATATAACTTCCATGAACATTAATGGCACACTAAGCTTGAGGAGATTTTAACCTTAAATATTCTTTTCTATGTTGCTCCTGCCGTACTTTTGTATTTCTTTTGGCATTAATTAAGTATGTATCTTTGTATCCCTTTCTGCTTACGAAGGTTTAACTCCATTAACAATCCCTAAGCTGATAAAACGGTGATTTAAAACGGTTTATCTTGAACAAATAATAATTTAAATCACGAATCCTTTGACAGGCGTTTGTCTGAACTGATATTTTCACACATTTCTACACTTACAGCGTGTTAAAGGGGCTTCAGTGCACTGCAGTGACACAGACATACACATGTCCCTGTTTATTCAAATAACCTTCCCTTGAACCTACAGGAAATGGCTGCTTCCTGGTCCAACAAACATTTTTTTTCTGCACAGCAATGACATAAATGCATGTAGAATTAAAAGTCTTTGAAAACTTTTTGCTAGATGTGCACAATAGTTTTATTACTGTGCTTGTGACGGCACATTTTTGTTGTTTAAAAATCCATAGAAGAACCACATGTTCACCAAAATGTCATTAGGCGGCCTCAGAGAAGCTAAATACCTTGACAGTGCATCTAGAGGTTTAGCTGTAGACCCATGTGTATTCTAAGATTGACGGACGCTGTATTGTGAATAGACTTTCTCTTGAAATCATGTTTTAGCATAATGTACAGCTCAAATAAGCGGATCTGAGGGCACTGGATTACTGCTGGACACAGGCGTCTGTAACAAAGCCTCGGTCGTGGCGTTTGTGAGGCAGTCCGGAGAAATTTGTGCGATTGCTTTGAGCTAAGACGCCCGTGACCTGCACGTGAACTGTGCTGTGACTCCGGGAAGCGAGCTGATGAGGGCACCGCGCTACATGATTATAATGGCTCCAACGCGGCTTAACACGGCCCAATGACCCGGAATCACTCACAACATGCACACGATAAATATATATGTGCCCCGTGCAGAAATACTGGACTGTCAACTCACGTGGACAGAGGACTGCATTTGAGAATCTAATGGAATGGTTTAAGACATGTTTTTCATTGTATTTATTTTTTTGAGGTGTCCCTATATAATATATGTGATACTATATGTCTTATATTTTAACAATTGCAAACCTAAATGTAGAATCACGCAGTATTAAAGGTGCATTGTGTAACTTTTCTGTCACTGTTGCATGCTCAGACTCATTCCACAATAGAATCTGAATGTTAGAAAAGAGTATTTACACTGGAAACTTGGACAACAGAAAACAATTAAAAATCATTGAGGCTTTATATGGATATTTGTGTCATGATAAAACAATTAAAAATCATTGAGGCTTTATTGACCCCATATGGATATTTATGTCATCACTGAGCATTTGACCCATTCTTCAGTACAGTCTGGGCAGTCTGTCATGAGCAGTGGGCATTTTGGGTCCCATCCAGATCTTTAAGTACCATTGGAGGGTAAAGCAGTTGTGCATTTTTTTTGGTTAAGGGGAGGAAAGCCAAACAGAATCAGGGAGAAACACACAACTCCACTCAAAAAGGCTCCAGTGACCACACCACCTGGGAGATGAACCCATGTCTTTCTTGTTGCAAGGTGAGAGTGCTCTGTGCCTCTATCATCCATGACTTTTGCATGGTGAAATCAAAATAGAGTGGAAAATTGGACTGACACCCACTGATAAAAGAAGGTAAAATGACACATAAAGCCAGTGTTTTATAAGGCTGCAGTTTGTAATGATATAACCAGGCAATTCGAGAGCTGTTCGAAATAGTTGTCAAATGTATCACAAATCAGTACTAACTGATGCTAAAACTAGTATGGGATACTCATTTGACCAAGTTAAAATAGTCAATATAGTATAATAGTCACGGGACAGAAATTAAACTTTGTTAAATAACTTTAGAATGAGTTATATCAGACCAAATATAAGAGCACATAGACTAATATACTCCCATGGACCAGTATGGAACCTACCTGGATGACTGTGGGATTACACAGATATATATGACCTCGTGGTAATATAAAAATAAATACTATGACTTAATGTTGAAAATTAAAAAGTATTGGTGTATCCAGTTTATTCCTTGGTATCGAAATCAAGTCTGAAATTTTAGCATTGTGACAAAAGTAGCTCAGATTTCAAAGAATGGTCCAATTTGTTGTAATACAAAATCATAAAACCTAGATGTCTCTGAGTGACACAACTTCCTCCTCCTGCTGCAATATCAAAGTCAAATGCACTCTCTTCACAAAAGGCTTTTATTCAACCCACCGAAGAGCACGGCTGTATTAACCTTACACGACTCTGCCCTGACCCCCCGATGGAAGACATCTTCTCCCTCGTGTTGGGCACCCACTGGGAGAGCCCACGGTTCGCTTCAGAGAAAGAGGTGGTCAGCAGTAGGACCTTGGCTTTGTTTTGTAGCCATGATCCTTTAGGGCCAGAGCACAATAACAGGAGACAGGCAAAGCGCCAGTCAATCGGAGGTTAATTGGAGGCAGAGAAATGTCAAGCAATTTTAGCGATGAGCCACGAGGGACTGTGCCGTGGAGGGAGACCCAGCCAGTGTATTAGCTTCTTCTCCATAATGGCTTCCTGAGGAGAGTGGTGATGACAGCCTCTCGGCACAAATAACCCTGTGTGTATATATATATATATATATTTATATATGTGTGTGTGTACATGTTTACCAAGTCATGAGCGGACAGTTCAGGCTCTTATGGGGACCTGCACTTTACCACATCAACCACACGTTTAAAGGTGAGGCAGGAGTTCCTGAGCTTTTATGTTATAATGTCACCTTTAGCTTGTCATATTTTGGAGTTCACAAAATCGCTTGAATTCACTGCTGAAAAAGAATCACAAAGTAGCATTATGTTTGGGATGAAAGTGCCTGACAAAGCAAAACCAAGATGATAAAGCCCATGGACATATGCAGGCTGCTGGTGATGAGCATTGTTCTTGATAAAACAGCAACTCCATAGCACTTGATATTAGTTTGTATCAGAGGGCCTTTACAGTGAAATGTAAATCACAGAAAAATAACAAATTAATTATTTATGCTGCCTAATTATTTTATAGGTTAATAATAATACATTTACATATAGATTATATCTATTCAATTATACCATGACAATTTTCATATCAAAATGATTCCTGTAATTAGCTGATGTTTGCAATCCTGTTTTGTGCTGTTCTGGAGCATCTATGACTGAACCATGATCTGATCGAGCCCACTACTGGTCTCCCAAATATTTGTTTTTCTTTTATTTAATGGTTTAAGTCCCAGTTTAGACCTGGTTTAATGCTGGATTAATTCTGGTTTCATTTCAGTTTGAGTTAGTTTGAGTAATGTTGATAAAGACTAAAGAATATAATAGTTGTTGTTATATTATATAATTATTGAAATGGATCTAGATATTTTGTGTGACTCCAAATTGTGTTAAATTTGTGGCGAGTTGTGCACATATCTGGATTAAACCCTTAGGGATATTAAGTTGAATAGCCTTGCCATACAGGATCAGACTCTCTATTCAGAACTCCTACAATGCCAAGGAAACCCTCCAAACCCACCAGAACCCCCAGTTGATCAAAGTGATTAGCCAAAGCAAAGCTCCCAAATGAACCAACAAACACCCAGTAGACCAATTTGAGCAGAAACAAACTGATAAGCAAAACGTTTAACCATGTTACAATGTCATTTCTGCATCAAAAACACTTGTGAAGTTTTGGTCCTTGTTGCACCCACAGACTTAAATGGCTGCTGCCTTCCATCAAAAACCACCAATGATCACAACCTATTGACATATATCATTAAAAGTTGTTGTAGGCCTATTAGTACCGACCAATGATACAGCTCCATAAGAGGATTACTAATTAAGCGGTCAAAGTCAAGCGTGGACATGTTTATGGCCATCTCCATGGCACCAGGCGTGCCCAGTGCTGGCGCTCACCCTGACCCGAGCTGTCAGCGCCCATAGCCTTGTGTGTCATTGACAAAGGGCAGCACAGCCTTCATTCTCTCTTCCTCTAATGATAATAAAAGGATTACTCTTGGTATAGGCAAAGGTGCTGTAGTCAGCTCCTTAATTGGAGACTTCCCTTCTCCAAGTTGATCTAGTCTCGGGGCTGAAGCGCTCAATTAATCTCCCCTCCGTTCATAATGAGGCCGGGGATTTGTGAGACGGCTGCTCCAAGCACAAAAGACAGACACTGTGCCCAGAGGATCGGCTGTCCCTGCACCCGTGACCTGACAATTAAAAAACGGACCCTGCGCTTCCCCTTCCTCTCCGGGTGGCAAATTGGTCTGACCCCGCCCCGAATCAAAAGGACTAACCGTGACTTCAAATCAAACGCCCCAACACGACCACCTTCCTCCGTGAAATAAGATTGTCGTATTTGGGCTTGTGGCCCTTTCTTCATTAAGAGGTAGATGAATAGAGACTGGAGGATTCTCTGGCTGGACAGGAAGTGTTCTGGGCTGATGTGGGGAGTGAGATCCGGATCAGATCATATTTGGGGTTAAATGCTCTTGGACTTGAGCTGAAGGAGGTTGAGGAAACAAAGCAGCAGTAATAGGGTTAGCATTATGCTGAGGACCTATGACTGACAGGGGCCTCAGAGATAGAAGGATTTGGACCTGGAGTTTAAAGTTCTACCCTCTAGGAGGCGCTACAGAGAAGCCCCTGAAAAAATAAAACACTACAGTCACGTAAGACAAGATATAGGAACTTGCGGAATGACTTGTGATGGACTATGAAATTTTATAGCCAAGAGGGATGAATTTAATACACAACTTTACAAGGTCTGCATATGAGGGAAAGTGTGCATGACATGAGAACAGCAAAACTTAAATGGTTTATTTGCATATCTTTGCATGATCAGAGGCTACAGAACAGAACGTTTAAGTGAAAAGCATTGAGGATTGTGAAAGAGGAAAGTAAAGGATTCCTACAGCTCATGAATTGACACATTTTTTAACCTGTCCTGGTGTCAGATTCAAAGTATTTTGCAGAGCCATGTTTCTGATATACATTGAACTGTTCCTTTCTTTGCAGAATTTGGACATAAGGCCTCATTTCCCAGTGAGCCGGAGCATTGAAGACGTGTGGATGCACTTTTTAAAAATATCCCATCCAGTCCTTGCAGAGGTCGCTGGTGCTAGCGCATGTCAATGGGTGTAGCTAGCCTGCCTCCAAAAACATCTTATCTACTCCCCAAAGCACCAGAGGCAAATCTATCATTACAGCAGACTGTCGATATATATGTCTGTGTTGATAGAATCAAAGTAAAACCAGACTTGCCTTTGAAGGATTTATGTCTGAGCAGCAGCAGCGAGTTGTACTTCCTGATAGCGGCGGACTAATATCACGGCTGTTGCAGAGAAAATAGTCCCTCAACATGTGACGATTCATGTGATGGAAGGTTTATTTTTACTTTTAACATGATTCTATTAAAACAGACACATCAACAGTCTGGTATAATAATAAAGTTGCCTCTGGCGCACTACAGAGTAGGTAATACTGTTTTTAGTGGTAGGCTAACTACCATAGACTGTATATATGAACAGTGATGGGAATAACGGCGTTAAAATAAACGGCGTTACTAACGGCGTTACTTTTTTCAGTAACGGGTAATCTAACGAGTTACTTTATCTATAGTTGTAACGCCGTTACCGGTACCAACACGCCGTTACTGCGCGTTACTGAACCTACTCGTTTTGAAAGTGGCATCTCACTCAACTCTTGTACAGGCACACGATTTATTTTTTTCTTCCTTTGGTAAGGGCGGGATACGTAATGATGATTGGCTAAAGCAGAGTAAGATTTCATGTTGAGCCAACCAAAGACGCCCACACAACCTCCCCTGAGAGCAAAAAGTATTCGCAACGGAGGTAGCCGAAGATTCGCCGCGTGTCCGCAGAACGGATCCACGAAGTCCACTTGCACATCCGCTCATTGATAGTAACACATCTAATAAATGTTGTGTTAAAAGTGCGTCCACAGTGCGGATCTAAGATGATTTAGCAGCAGATCCGCTGTGTGACAGCAGCTGCCCTGAGGTTTGGGTTAGCGACAGTCAGAAAGCGAATACGGAACAAATACACAGCGGATCTGCAAAGCGGACTGACTATGGGGCGGATTTGCGGACCAAAAGCGGATCCGCTGTGGATTTTGATGCTGGTATCTGTTGTTTGCTGCTTTACTCCAAATATGTTGTTATATTGTTAAATTATTTTTTTACTTAAAAAAGTAACACATTAGTTACTTTCCTGGGTAACTTGGTACTTTTATAGTGTAGTAACTCAGTTACTAATTCAGTTACTTTTTTGGGTAAGTAACTAGTAACTGTAACTAATTACTTTTTCAAAGTAACCTGCCCAACACTGTATTTGAATGGACATAGCTAACGCGCTAGCCACCGCGTGCCAAATAAGAAGTGTGACAGGAGGATCTTGTCGCTCGTCTCTCTGTAACTGCTGCTGTGGCCTCGTCATCTTGGTCTTAAAATGTTTTTGCTAACCCACTTTACATGATCCTGAATTTTTTTGCAGCTGTTTTGTTAGTCAAAAAAATCATATTCATAACATAGAGCCTGGCTCCAGATTCGCTCCTGTAGCCGTGAAGCATCGCGAGCCTCATTTAAGCGGCGCTGAACGCTGTGGGTGACGTCACGCTCGCTTAGTCCACTTTTTTATACAGTCTATGCTAGCTACGCCTATTGACATTCGCTAGCCCAGCCCCAGCGATCTCTGCAAAATATAAGGACTGGACGGAATATTTAAAAAAGTGTCTCCACACGTCTGCTGCACTCACTATCTTACTATTGAATGACGTCCTATGTCCAAAATTCCAGAAAAGTGTCCCTTTAACTAGACAAGAAAGGACAAGAAAAGAAAAAAAAAAGGTAAACTGCAATGTACTGACGTGAGTTAATAAGAGTTTGTGCATGGTTTGGACAAAATGTAATATATTTTGTTCGTAGATTCGCATTGTATCAAAAGCCACATGGAGAAGGAAGAAAAAGAACCAGGGTAACAACAACAACAGGGTAAGTTGCTCAGATGAAGAGACATTTTTGGCTATACTTCATTTGAAGTTTTGAAGCCATGATGTGCAATTTGTCTCTCATCACCATGAGGTCTTGGCTTGCAGCGTAAAGCAGCAACATGCATTTGAACACAGCTCAGTGCAGATCAGCTTGGTACGTGAGTTCGGGTGTAGTAGTCAACTGAGGTAAGGACACGACTGAAGCCCTCATCGTAGTGTACTGACTGTCCAGGCACTGCCAGAGCATCATTTGCTGGTTCTGCACGGGGGAAGAGAGACCAGATCTGAGTAATTTAAACACTGCCCGTATAGACTTGTCTGTCCCATGAACCCTAACTGTTTGTGGATATGAATGGACCCGTGCAGTTGATTGTTATGATTGTTATGGCGCCCTCTGAGGTCACTGTGAACACTGCGACTCATAGGTCCACTGTCAGAGCTGTGGCTTTGTCATGTGCACTACGCTCCAGAGTCATTATTTAGTGGAGGGCTAGGGCCCGGGGCCACAGTGTGTGGTGGGGGGTGGTGGGGGCACAGGGGCCGCTCACATTTGATGCTCAGTTGGTCTGAAAGGTCGTGTCATGTTCTCTGACACTTGACTGGATTGGTTTGGATTGGGCAGCATACGGCGGGACAGCGCGCCGGCCCGTGTGGGAATGCTGCCCCCAGGGCCAAGTGCAATGACCTTATTACCCTGCTGCTACACAGGCTCGGGGAAGAGTACTACAGGGAGTACTACAAAGGGAAGATTACTACAGGATGTACTTTTAAGAGAGTACCACAGAGAGCACCACACATGGAGATTACCACTGAGGGAGTACCACACACAGTACCACAAAAGGAGTACTACAGAGACAGTATCACAGACGGAGTACCAGACTAACCTGACTCATGACTGATATGTGTAGCACTCACTCTACAGTAAATTAAGCTCTACACATTGTCAGTCTTGGGAAAAGGCGAAATGTCATGACAAATATTTGAACTTGTTGGGTTGAAATGGAGCACGCCAAAAATCAGACGTCTTTCCCTTCACAAATGCACAAAACCTGCCTCTGCACATTTTTCGCAATAAAAAAATGTGTTTTTCTGCTAAAGAGGCTGAAGTATGTTTATCAGCGTCACCAGGTTTGTGTTGGTTTGCACTTCACTTTTTGTTCTCCCCAAACCACAATGCTGCTCTGTGATTGGTCTAAACTACTGGTGCCTCAGGCAGTGGCAACAGCAGTAGTCGGGTCAGATGGATTCCTGTGAGTTTGTGAAGTCAAACATATAGCAAAAAATCATTTTCTGCTTAGTCCCACACTTTGAGGATCAAATAGGGAGTACCACAAAGGGAGTGATGGGTAGTACTTAGGCACATCACGACAATTACTGACGACTTATCGTTCACAATATGAAAGCTGGAAAAATATAGTTTGGGTCTGAATATTTATCGTGTATACATTTTCTTTGCAATACTGGGGATATTTTAGTTTTTTATTTTACAATACTAAGATCTGAGCTACTGAATAAGTAAGGATGATTATTGCTCAATTTTGGTATTGGTATTTTTGTTGCAGCTGATGTCTTTTTCATTCTGTGTATTAAAAAGGGTTTATCGGGATTATCCTGCTGCTTTGTCTCAGTGGCATAAAATTGTTTCAATATTTGTTTATGGTTTATCGCAGTATGTGCCTGTAGCAATAGCTACAGAGGGATTATCAGACTACATCACTTGGCGCTCTACTGCACATGTCTCCTGCAGAACGCTCTACTGTCTTATATCACGTCAGTGTTTTATAGGATTTCAGCAGATTTGAGCCTCTCCCAGGGGCTTGTTGTCTCGATCAGGTATGAGTGGATGTCCGACTATTGAAGTTTGAGCCATTTCTTCTTGACATTTATGCATTTACCTGCTTACGACTCATTAAGTTCTATCCCACTCACTGTCACATGGTCATAAACTGACAGCAGTGCTTTCTGCATTCAGGCTGCATGCTCATCTGCTGAGTTGATAAACAAATAATCTGCCTATAGTTTACTTCAAAAGCCGTTATCATGAAGGGTTTATTAGTACCACAGAGATAGTACCACAGTGGACCTCACTGGCCCATGAGAATACAGAGAGTACATTCATAAAACAATGGACAGAACGTTTAGCTCACACATGCTGTCTCATGTATGTGGTCTCATGTATGTACTTGTGACTGGCCTCTGGATGAATGGCTGCATTGGCCTGCACTGATCGCTCACTTGTGTCACTTCTCATGAGCGTGGACAGCCCGGGCTCTGGTGCTCTGACCCCAGCTGCTGTGTTTTTGATGGATATGCTTCTGGACAATGAGAAGTCCTCCCTGTCCTGTACTGTACTGGGGGTGCGAGGGAGGGGCATGTCACTGCTGGTAAAGCAACCAGGCAGAGCAGCCCGGCCAGGGTCACTGCCTCTCCACCTCCATCTCCTCCCACTCTGCCCCTTATGTGCCCTCCATGTTCCCCCATGTGCCCTCCATGTACCCTCCTGAGCCCCTGGTAAAATGATCTAAGTGGTTGTGGACCTTGTGCCACAGATCAGGCAAGGCAGAGGAGTGAGTGGGCATGACAGCTCCCTGCACTGTAGTGCACTGTCACCTGGGGACTTCCTAAGTGCTGTAAAGGACTATTCAGAGCACAGGGTCACTAACTTTCTCCATGCACTTAACTGTTGAACATAACATTGTTAAATATACGACAAAATGTAAGAACAATCACAATAAAACAGTTAAAGCAGGAATATTGTACTTGTGTCTGCTATATAAACACCCATGAATCATGATGTTGTATTATGGACATTTTAAATTGAAATACAAATCTAAAATGACTTATGGATACCTGCAGGTCACGCTAACGAACAACAAATTGTAGTGGGCACATGTTGGTGAAAATGGGGGTAGATTGGAGCAATGACATCTTGAATACAGGAGTATAAAATAACAATACGTTCTGAGAGGTACGGCATATCATATTGTAGAAAAAAGTCACCCAGATAACTTAAATGTAATCACATTACTTCTTATTTGATTTCAGCCCTGTTGCTTAGGAGACGCTCTTAAGGTGCTTCAACACTTAAGCAGGGACATAAGGGTCATTAACTTTCCCCATAACTTTATTACTAAACATAATAGTCTTACAATTATGATCTGATGTCACAGTACTTTTTTTCTTGTGTCACAGCCATAAACATATCCCCTGATGACAAACGGAGAGGAGAGGTTAAGACGACACTGTTCTGCTAAATTACATGCACAGAATAGCTGCAGGCACAGGGCAGTGTAGGTGCTGGCTGCACACTCAGTGGATGTTTACTGTCTGTGTCTGACCAATGGGAGCAGGCCTAATTAAATGTGATAATGTTGTGATTGTCTTGCTTCATTTGATATGGAAAATAAATGCTAATATTAGCTCTCAATGTGGCTGTGATGAAGCTGTATCTGTGCCTATTACTGAACTCAAAATAACTCCCAACTTCAGATTTTTGATTTTTTGACCACTGATTTACATTTTTGGCATTGCTTGACTCTAGAAAGTAACGTAAAGTAAAGTAAAGTGGCTACTTTGAGTAATTTGCATATAAAATATATATTTTTAATAATCTGATTTTTTTAAGTGTGCCAAAATTACTGTATGAAGCTGTATCGCAGATTCAGAAAATCGAAATAAGCACAGAGCTGGGCAATATGGCATCTTGAAAATAAGCAATTAAAGATTACTCAAACATACATAAATCACTCCAAATGCATCTTAGAGAGTAAATGGTGAGAGGAAACAACTTTAACCTAAAAGCTTAAAAAATAAAGATTTTGCATTATAGGTATGCTTACTGATGTTTGTGAGGTTTATCATATTTTTTGGTGAACATGAGCAGCTGATATGATGTGATGATTTGATGTCACTGAGAAGTTCTGAGGTACTGTATATCATATTGTACAAAAAATGCCCAGTTGACTTTGATTTCAAATAAGAATCAACGTAAATATAAAGTTTGAATACACTACATTAAATGACTGCAAGTTCTGTATGGAGCCTGTGGCCATGTCTGCTCCTCCTCTCAAAATCCATGCACCACTGTCACCTGAGGGATACTCTTAAGCTCTAGTTTATAATTTGACTTCCTTGTTGAACATGGGCAGCTGATGTGCCCATGTGCGCTAGTGGTAATTCCAACCATTCTTTTTTAGAACTCGTGTCAATGTTTCTGCAAATGAAAATCCCCTTACTCCATATTCCTCTGCATCTGTAGTAACACATCAGTGTGCAGTGTGCATGACGAGTATGGACACCAGCCCCAACCTCACCACCAGCCCCCCCGCCGAGGGTCACCCAGTGGTCGTGGCATTATTAAGGGATCAATTGTGCCTTAAAACAGTGGCGTGTCCACGGGGGTGTGCAGGGAGCAGATGGGGCTTAGACAGAGCTGCTTTGGCCTCTATTTAAAGTGCTGCGCGACACTGATCTAATGAGACGTTTACATTTGGTTCAGCTGCGGCGCTCTAACTGTCTCCTGCTCCTATAACTGTCAACTGACGTCTCTGAGTTAGCTTAAATGCACCATCACAGCCCAAATGCTTCTGTGACCTCAACTTTACCTTGTACTCTACTGTCTCTGGGCTTAAAATGGACTGAAAAAGTATGTCATGTGTAATAGATGCACACTTGCAGTGTATATAACACAGTGGACATAAGTACTAAGTGCTCTGCGATACTGCACACTGCATTGTAAAGCACAAATAACTTCATGTATGTGTAGAGTTGTACTCTATAAATACATTTGCCGAAATCAAGACCACTTTAATCTGAAATGACCACCCTGGAGACTGACATGGGACCTGTTCAACAGTGAGAGAACAAGAGGGCATCACACAAATATTGTTTAGAGTCCAGAGGGGAGGGGAAGTCTGTTCTGTCCACTGCTCCAAATAGAAAATCTGTGTAAATCGGCTAACCCAGGCAATATGGGCAATTTTTTTATTTTTTATTTTTTTCTCAAGACGGTGCTAACTAACTAACTAACGGTGCTCACAAAACACTTACCTTACTTAAATATAGCTTGGAAGTCATTTCTACTACTTGACACTGAACATGGCGGACGTTAGAAATGGGACTGCACGAAACAATACGAAAATAAATGACTAATATTGGCAAAAAATCATTACACAATAAAAGTGAATGTGCTTGGACCAAGTTTGAGTTAATAAAATAACTTTCCAATCATACGTGTGGATAGATGGAGAGGAGACATGTTAGTTTGATCACAGTTTCTTTAATTGTGACGCTGCGCCTGCGCTGTGTTCCTCTAGGCCCCACAGTAGCACTAACAACACCATCTACTGGTCGGAAAGTGTATTGCACCCAAAATAAAAGACACATTAGGAATAATACAAAAAATAGAGGGGGTGTCTGTTTCTGTATAAAACTTTATATATAACCCACTACACTAAGCAATGAAAAAGTGATGTTGCTTTACAAAATATGTCATTAAAAACACCTAAAATAAAAGCAATGCAGCTTCAGTCCTTACATGAGGTAAAACTATAATATATGTTTATTTTATAATTCTAAATTAGCCAGTCAGAGTCGGCCGTTTGTGGCCCAGGAGGTGTACAATGCCCAGGCCTAACCAGAACAACACTAGAACCACACATGGCATGGGGGAAGGCAGAGTCAAGGTATATAATAAAACATAAGAAGCTTAAAGGAATAGTTCAGGTTTTTTGACATGAATCTGTAACATCCCCATCAGCAGCGTTGTGCATCAACACTGACTTACCCACGACATTGTCCCGTGAACCCACTTCCTGGTTTTAGTGCTGACGAAAATAGTCCAGCAAGTTGGCTGGGGTCATGAAAATGAAGTGTTTTTATATGTGTTCTAAAGGGTGATATATTTGCATCACAAAACCTCAAAAGATAAACCTCATAATCCCATGCCGCTATTTTCTGTCCGTTCGTATCATGAATCCAACCCTTTTTTTCAGTTGTTTGGCAGTGTTTACGTGCTCAGACCGATGACACTGCGATGTGAGAGTTAGAGCGATAAGGA
>KN494750.1:3741-15920 GCA_000787155.1 Scartelaos histophorus | reverse complement strand
GTTTGAATATTATGGAGGAAATATCTATTCAAGAAAGATTAAATTTCATGTGGGACTAAAAACACTTCAGAAAATGATTTAGAGTCATTTTAAAGAAATTTAAAAATCACAAGTTAAGGGCGGACGGTTGCACCACATGAACATTTGACACTTTAAGGACAAAAAACATGCAGAATAACTCAGGATTTGTGAAAAAAATATTTGGTTCCATGGAGGTCAGAGGTACTACAGGGATGTGGGGAATTATTATGAAATTTTAACCTTTTTAATTAAAGAAATTGACTGGACACACGTCACATTTACCGTAAAAATTACCCAACGCCTCTAAATGAAAATGACAAAGTATAAATAGTCCCACATTTTCTTTAATAACACAAACTCTCGCTCATTTTCGTTAATAAAACAAACTCTATTGAGACAGTGACTGAATGAAGCTCCATGGAGTCGGTATTTTGATCCAGACAGGCAGATATTAGTTATTAGCTGCTAATGAATTCACTTTTCACATCTGTGGCGCTCCATCAGATTCTGACAGAACCATTATCACTAGTATTTTTAGTATTACAAGCCTCAAGATGCCATTACGAAACAACGAGAGCGCCTCAATCCACTCTGCTGTATTTGCGAGAGCTCCCACACTGAATATTTGATTCATCTGGATAATTGCTGTGTTATGTCTTACGTCTGTGGCTGTACTGCAAATATTACAGTAATTACACCAGTTTGGGCTATGGGTAATGGGAAAGGAGTCAAATTCTAATTGATTTGTTATTATCCCATATTGACAAGACATCTGGCAGAAATATGAATTAGAAGAGAACGTGTACGATTATTTATGCAGCGTTAAAGGTCTTATATTACGCAAAATAGACTTTTATGAGTTAGAATATTGTTTCCTCATCAAAAACAGACCTGGAGTTGTTTTTCGTTTCATTTTGTTCGCACATTTAACTCACAAACCCTGCATTTTTTGCCTGGTTTCTTCTCTCGAATAGAAAAAGCTCTGTTTCAACTTGTGATGTCATGTGGTGATACAGGAAGTGCTTCTAAACTCGCCGCAACTTCACGAGAATTTGAAGAATTTCAGCCCCGGAATTGGCAAAATTTACTGAACAAAAATGAAAAGGAGCCGTTAAATTGAAAACTACAACTGCGTGACATCACAAGGTGGAATTTGGAGCTTTTGAGATTTAATAAAGAATTACTCAAACACATGTGAATGAAACAAGGAGGCGAGACTTAAAGCTCATTAAAGTCAATTTTGCACATATAAGACCTTATAATACAACATTTAAAACAGAAAGTTGGCAAAATAGCACACGTTTTGACAATAAAAACAGTTTGGTTGAGTAAGGATTATGTTCAGAACAGAACTTGGCTCAAAGCAGGAGTTTCAAATGAGAGGATTGCCTGTGTACACAAAGGAGCTTTTAGGCAAATCCTGGTTCATGTGGAAGTGGACACCTGATCTCTTTATCTCAGACTGCAGGTTAGGGTTGTCCAAAGTATAAAAAATCAGACGTGAATCGATACTCAAACTAATATTGAAACTAGATACTCATTTGAGCAGGTATCGGTACTAAAAAGTCGCATTCACGGGACAGAAATGGACCTCTTCTGAATAACTTTACAACCATCAAACACAACAAAATCCAGGCACTACAAAGACGTACAAGGGCCATTGCCAAATCTTGAATAAGTTCTTTGTTTTTCCACGCAAATAAGCCCGGCTTTGGTCCCGGAAAACAAGTTCCAACTCAGCACCAACTAAACGCTGGTCCAGAAACAAGATTCAGTGCTAGATGCGAGGTTATAGTGACGCGCTGAACAACGGAATTTAGAAATTGTGGCCGCCATTTTTGAGTGACCAAGTAGGCTAAAAGTTTACTCTACTTTCAACTAAGTTTGTTCACTGTCATGGCTCAGCTATTCACTCATTATTGACATAGTGTTAGCAAATTCAAAGAGAAAAAACAAACATGTAAGACGTTTCTTCGGGAACATAACCTTTACCAATGGCAGTGACGAAAAGATGTATGTCTTTGGATTGACAAGAAGGTTGGGTTGTTGGGTCTCTAGGACAATGGTGGCGTATCAGGGACGTTCTTCTCTGGCTCTGAGCTGGTGGAGAAACGAGCCGGTTCTTAGATAATCGGCAGGAAGCACCAACACCAAACTGGCACCTGGTTCTTTGCGGTGGAAAAGGGGAATGAGGGATTACACACATATATAACCACATGGGAATAGACAAGAAAGTTTCACCTGAGTCTGTTCATTAGTATTTAGAATTTTTGTATTATTCAGGTTACAATATAAGAACTAAAAAGTAATAATCATGATTATTTTAGAAGCAAATTTCAATCATTTCCATTCATTCTATACTCAAAAAACCTGGGAATAGACAAGAAAGTATCATCAGGGTCTGTTCATTAGTATTTTGAATTTTTGTACTATTCAGGTTGCAATATAAGAACTAAAAAGTCATAATCATGATTATTTTAAGAGCAAAATTAAATAATTTCCATTCAGTCTATACTCAAAAATGCAATTAAAGGTCCTGTATTATTCAAGAACGCATCTCTACGCTGAGCGGACTTGCATCTCCACAAACCTGACTCTTATTGGCCAGTAGTTGGGCCTTTTCATGGAAATGTTGTTTCTTTGGCTATAATTGCCCACATTTTAGGATAAACGCATCTATGTTCACGAATTATGTTCCGAAGTGTGGTTTTGGCTTTAAGTTTTACGTTTCCATGGAAGCACATATGTGATCTGCTATTTGTAGATAGTTATAGACCATAGCTTTAAATTGGTTTGTCATTTATGCTCATTAAAATAAATTAATTAAATAAAATAATTAAAATTGAAAACCTTTTTGGTTTGTTTTTAATACAAGAAAATAAAACTGAATCAAAAAAGAGAAATCGCTCAATAAGAGAGAAAAAAAATCATAATATACACTCTTAAAGGCGCAACTTTTCTGATGGAGAATCCGTTTACCTGCTCGTCTCCATGGCGATGCTATTGTTTTGCCTGAAATGTTCCACGGTATGACATTAAATACACCTATCGATCTATCATTTATTCATTACGGGTGTTTTTATGCTCAAAAATATAATAATTCTGTTTGCGAATAGGGTTACATCTCGTTTTCTCCCTTGAAATCGTGAGGTTTAAAGTCTAGCATGGGACATTTTAGACAAAGGAATAATATTTCCGTGGAGTTAAAATTAACGCGAAGCACTAATAATACTCTAGACATCCACGTTGTTGCTGCGTAGTGTAAGGGGAGCGGTAATTCTCGTTTCGCGGTGGTGCCGGAGGGTGGTCCGCGGGACAGGTGCTCAAACATCTGCTCCTCCGGCTCCTGGCTCCTAATGAACACATCGGGCGGCCATGTTGGATCCTCTGATTAGACTAATGTGACGTGAACGGGCTCGGACAGCGCGACGGTTCTCCTGCTTTAATAAAGTCTGTGTGGTGTTTGAAGGTGGCGAGGCGGTGGGGCATCCAGAAGAACAGACCCGCCATGAACTACGACAAGCTGAGCCGCTCCCTCCGCTACTACTACGAGAAGGGCATCATGCAGAAGGTAAGACCTGCTGGAAGGTTAGAATAAAACAGACACTTTTAAATAGTTACAAATAAAACAGAAGATAGACAAAAAGAACAAACAGAGAGGGATTTTTTAGACTTTACTCATTCACAAGGGGAATTATTTAGGCACAGTAGCTCACACATCAATATTATATAATAAAAAAGAACAAAATTATAAATACTACTAATAAATTTGAAAAAAAAATGAAATAAAAATAGCAAGAGTATGGTGTCAAAAAAGGTGTAATTATTTAAATGTAAAAGTACAAGTCAAAATAAAATATATAGTATATGCGGTTGTAGGGAGTATTATCCGTTGCATAAAGGCGAGTTTTAGAGTTGTGGGAAGTATTATCTGTTATATAAAGGTGAGGTGTTGCACAGTTGTAGGGAGTATTATCTGTTGCATAAAGGCAAGTTGTAGATTTGTGGGAAGCATTATTTGTTACATAAAGGTGAGTTGTTGCACAGTTGTAGGGAGTATTATCTGTTGAATAAGAGTCAATTGTAGAGTTGTAACTATCACATAAGGGTGACTTGTACAATTGTAGGTAGTTTCATGTTATATAAAGGTGAGTTGTTGTACAGTTGTAGGGAGTATTATGTTATTGTACAGTTTTATGAAGTATTATTTGTTAAGTAAGGGTCAGTTGTACAGTTGTAGGGAGTATTATCTGTTGCATAAAGGTAAGTTGTTGTACAGTTGTAGGGAGTATTACCTGTTACATAAGGCTGAGTTGTTGTGCAGTTGTAGGGAGTATTATCTAATACATAAGCATGAGTTGTAGAGTTGTAGAGAGTATTATCTGTTACATAAGCATGAGTTGTAGAGTTGTAGGGAGTATTATCTGTTGCATAAGACTGAGTTGTTGTACAGTTGTAGGGAGTATTATCTGATACATAAGCATGAGTTGTAGAGTTGTAGGGAGTATTATCTGTTGTATATGATATGAAACTTGACCTGGTGGTGTCATCTGAATAGATACCTTTAATCCCATACGGTGTAACATTTTTGTTATAGAATAAAATGCAGTTTCATTTATAATGTTTAGGAGTGTTTAGGAAAATGGGTTCAAAATATCAGGAAAAGTGCCTCACCTACTGAGGAAAATGGTTATAGATTATCTAACAAAAAAAAAGACGTGGCTAATTGGATAACCTTTGTAAAGATCAATAATCATTGATCTCCACCATTAACATGCCACTGTGGACGTCTTTGATCACTTTGTCAATCAAAACACAAACCACTATAATTGTTGATGATGTTGCGATTATTGGAAAAAAAAATCACAATCATCAAACACCATGAACATTTTTAAAGGAATTTTTTTTTCTCCTTTATTAAACAGATTTCCTGATGTAAAAAAGACTCATGCTAAATTTATTAGGTTGTATTTACAGTGATTCATGCATGTTTAAGTCATCTTTATTCTTCTCTATCAAAGACTCATCAACCTCCATTTTCTAAACCAGAATTTATCCTGTATGTTTTTTTATTCAGGGTTTTTAGATGAATATTGTGTGTTACAGGTGTATTGTGCAACATTTGGGGGAGTGTCTATCAAATGCTTTTCTCAATGGAAATGTTATTGGTTTGCCTGGAATATTTCACAGTATGGAATTAAATCTGCAAAAGAAAAAATATATTGGCACTGCAGTTCTTTAAAGCTCCCAATTGTTTTAATATCAATGACACCACAATGTGACATTTTGGGTCAAAGCCGAAACGTCGGATGTGCGGATCTCGTTCTTTTTTTGCACAGTTTTTCTTTTTGACCCAACACACACACACACAGACACATTTTTTTTTATGTGTACATCTCTAGTTAACAGTACAATATGACATTAAACCTTTCGATCTTCAGTGAGACCAAACCAGATGATGTAACAGGTCAGATCTGCGGAGAATGCCTGTTTTTAGCTATTTTTGAGCTATAAAACCAGCTGTAATTTGAAAAATTTAAGATAAATCTGTTTAATGTCATACTGTGGAACATTCCAATGACATCTCCATAGAAACAAGCAGGTGACAGACTCCTAGCTATATAACACACACAATCAGCTATATCTTTTTAGGGCTGTATCACATGTGTAAACAGCTGTACTGTGTGTGCAGGTGGCCGGTGAGAGATACGTGTACAAGTTCGTGTGCGACCCCGAGGCCCTGTTCTCCATGGCGTTCCCCGACAATCAGCGTCCGGTGCTGAAGACGGACGCCGAGAGACAGATCAACGAAGAGGATACCGTGCCCCTGTCCCACTTCGACGAGAGCCTGGCGTACGTGCAGGACGGGCCCTACTGCCCCCCACACCCCTACAGCGAGGGATACGTCTACTGATGCCACGCCCCCAAGGACACGCCCACATGACACGCCCACATGCACATAGACTGTCTGTGCGGGGCTGCGTACATGTGCGTATCATGGGGAGTCGTACGCTGCGAGTAAGGCGGAGGCAGGACTCGATAAGGCCTGGACTCTTACATAAATGACTCTGATTTCCTGTTCCTGACTCGCAGGAAACGCACAACCAACTTCACCTTTCATTTTGTCGGTCCATGCTCATGTAAAGTTGGCCTGGCTAGTTCTACACCTGTCTCATTGAGTTGTGTTGAGCAATGGTTCCCAAACTGTGGCACGAACACCCCCATGGGCAGAGTACGCAAAGACAGTTTTCAAAAGACAAAAATGCCATGTTGTATTTATTTGATGATGAAGATTTTTGTTCTTATCATTTGTGAAACGTGGTTCATGTTAATAAAAGAATGGTGTGTGCAGCATCCACAGACACTTTTTTCAAGGGCATCGATGTGTGGGCTGATCCAGGGACGTGCACAGAGAGAGCCAGCTGGTGCCCAGGCACCCGGCCCAAAGCCTCGGTTGGATTCCCAAAAGCAACATCACATTAAAGCCAAGAGTCTCCACTAGTTTTAGGTTGGACTTTTGTCTGAAGCCTCAGCTCCACTGGGAACCACCCACAGGATTGGGAAGTGGTGCAAACATTTCTGTAAACAACAAATGTGCCTGTTAAAGGTTCTAGACAATACTAAAAAAGATTTGTTTAACTACATTACATAAGATTACAGGAAATTGCTTTTATTTTGTTCAAAATACTATGGGGCAGGACCCTCCACCCTCATAAACATTTAAATTCTCATTTGTCCTAGACCTCTTGTATTAGATTCATTTAATTTGCAGTGCCCTTATTTATTGTAGCGCACCGACCCGTCTAAATGTGAGTGCACGCCCTTATGGTGCCAGCAGGTTCTTACAGTGCACCTGACTACTCAAAGTTTGGCCACCACTGCTATAGGCAGCAGTCTGGTACAGATCAGAGGGGATTTAAAAGAGGAACTGTTAAATGCAGAGCAAATGAGATTATTCTAACCTGTATCAAGTGCAGTATAAGCATTATTATTTAAAACATCATTTAGTTTTGGTTCAGTTTGTGACACTGGACATGTTAAAAACTCCAGGCCTGGCTGTGATTGGACCTTCTGTGGATAGAACAATGAGCATCTGTGTGGCCGGTCATGTTATTTTCTGTCGTCACAGGAAAATTCTGATTTCAAATATGGACATGTGGACACTTTGGGAATGCCTTAAGAATGTCAGTATTTTCCAGTGTGCATCAGCTGCAGGAGGAGACCTGTGTGATTGATATAAGGGATGGGAGATACAGCAAAAACACAGATCAGATTATTATAATCCATCAGAACTGTGATACAGTGACTGTAAATGTCTTTGTTTAGACTATTGTGTTCAACAAGTAAAACACAGACATGTCTATTTCCTGAAGGATACTTCACCCATGTTGACATGATCTCAGACAATAAGGGGCCAATACACTGTGCAGTCTGTTGTTTGGACTCAGAGAGAACTGATCGTGTACACTCAAGTCAAATGGCCATAATTTTATTATAACGAGTTTCATTAGAATGGTCTGAAACTACAGAATCCATTTCCACGCACTTTTCACAGAAACATTTTATACTGTAATGCTCTGAAAAATCAGTGGATTAAACGGCCAGTGGCCAATACTCAAAGGAGATGCCCAAAGAATTCTTCAAGTAAAAAGAACTGATTTAAAATCAAATAAAAGTAAACTAAAAATGTAAAAAGTATAGATTTGTTTTGTTGGCATAAAATGAACTGACTATAAAAACAAAGAGAACAATGTGACTGGTTGCTGTACTTTCACTTCAAATAATAACACAGAAAAATGAAGGAGGCACAATGATATTCTATAGTAAATATAACTCAGCCACATCTGGTTGTTAAAGTAAACTTGTTCAACCTTCCAGGTCCTAATATAGAGCTGTATGGACTTTGAAAACACGGAGGAGCACTTCTGTATTTACTACCTGACGACATCACTAGGTGAAACCAAGTGTTTCCTTCACACATGTGGATAAAACAAACACAGAACAGTTTGATGAGGCTACCTCATTATAACATGACTGAAAAGTAAAACACAGATCAGTGGGTTCACAGGGGCAGAGTTTAAATATGAGAGGAACATCCACACAGCAGCTCTGACCTGAGGCCCTCGTTCAGTTTGGTTCCTGCTCCAACATCATCGTGTACAGTATATTTAACTACAATCGAGAGGTTTGCGTTCACATTCTGTTGCTGCTGCAGACTGTATTTGTAGCACCAGAGAAGATGAGAAGAGCATGGATGTGGTCTCCTTCTGAGGATCGCCTCCTGAGCTGGACCTTTTCAGCTGAACTGAACCATTATAGGTTATGGGATGTCTGTGTCCTTTTGGAGGCTCTTGTGTCGGGCTGGGGTTGGCAATAGCAAAGGTTGTGTAATAAAGGAGTTTTGAATAATAAAGGCCGTAATAAGACCAGAGTTCTTGTGGAACCGTTAATGAAATAACAGACTAAGATCCTGTATTTTAAATGTGAATATCAAAACAAGTTCATTTAAAACAGTTTACAGAAATGCATCTTCGTTATTCACCACAATGAGTTTTGAATATCAAAACAAGTTCATTTAAAACAGTACAGAAATGCATCTTCGTTATTCAGCACAATGAGTTAGTGCTTCACGGCAATGTCAAGCAAATATAAAACATGTACCTGATTACTGGACAATAAAATACTTTCTAATTAGATGCAGACAGCTGAGTTATCTGACCTCAAAAGCCGCTTATACAATATATCTAAACTAAACATTTTGAAAAAGTGAGGGCCTTAAAGCAGGCTGCAGGTAGAGCACGGTTAACGTTAGCAAAAATAAGCTCTGTGGAGTTTGCATGTTCTCCCTGTGTCTAAGCAGGTTTACTGCAGGGGGCTTTAATACCCTTAATTTAAAACAGATTAATGCTCCAGGTTGATAGTGTCCATTAATCTGGCTCTGTGCACTTCGACAGCTCCTGGCAGGACAGTGACATTTAACTATTAACATTCAGTGAAGTACGTTTTAGGCACATTTTATATTGGTGTAAAAATGTGGGTGTACGCCGGTGGTGCTGAAAGAAATGTGGCTAAAGTCTTTAAAAAACCACTGTACCTGATTTTTACTATTTTCAAAATGTGAAAACAAAACATTTCCATTTCACAGTGGTCCAAAATTATTCCTCATTTACTTTAGGCATTCTGAGCGTAAAAATGCATTTCATTGCGCATATGACAGCTAGCATGCTAACAGTGCATTTCCTAATTCTAAGATGATAAAATGTGTTTATAATTGCATAAGCTTATACAATAAATCTGTACACATTTTGCTCAAATATACGGGGGTAAAAACACACATACTCAGTCTTAAACTTCCAATATTTTTTTGGTTTTAAAACATTTACATTGACAGACTGGAGTACCGAGACTAGCTGTGATTAGCGCTACTTCCTGGTCGGGCCAAGAGCGAGCGAGCTAACAACATTTAACCAAAGTGACACCTGTGGAAAAAAATCAATGGCTAATTTGAGCGAGCACTTCTTCATGGAGGTGAATGGACGGCTGGCAGTAATGAAAAAGGTAGCTAGCCTTAAAGTTATCATTTCCTCGTGTGAAGTGTCACTCCTGCTAAAAATCAATGGCTAATTTAAGGAGGCATTGTTTAATTGCTTCCACTGATGGGAAAAATGAAATCGGATGTGTGCGTAATGAAAAAGCAGTGCTAGCCTTAATTTGTCTTTGCAGGTTGAGATCGGGAGGAGCGCGCAACACGGCGAAGAGAATAGCCCGTAGCGCCGAGTGGATTTACGGGTTTGGTATTGATCGTCTGGGGGGCTGGTGGTGCCGGCTTCACCTGAACGCCCCCTCACTGCAAAAACATCGGACAAAGTGAACTCCCACACGGTATTTTACGATACGGTAAGTGAGAAATGCAGGAATACATTCACACCACACTCCAAATAACTGTACAGCAGCAGATAATACTCCCTACAACTATACAACAACTTGCCCTTATAATACAGATAATACTCAATGCAACGATACAACAACTCAGCCTGATGTAACAGTTAATACTCCCTACAACTGTAAAACAACTCGCACTTATGTAACAGGTATACAACAACTCACCTTTATTTAACAGATAATACTCCCTACAACTGTAAAACAACACACATTTATAAAAGACAAAATACTCCCTACAGCTGTACAGCAACTCACCTTTATAAAACATATAATACTCCCCACAACTGTACAACAGCTTGCCCTTATGGAACAGATAATACTCCCTACAACCATACAACAACTTGCCTTAATGTGACAGATAGCACTCCCTACAACTGCACAACTCACACTTATGTAACAGATAATACTCCCTACAACTTTACAACAACTCACCCTTATAACACATATAATACTCCCTACAACTATACAACAACTTGTTCTTAGGTAACAGATAATAATCCCTACAACTGTACAACAACTTGTCCTTAGGTAACAGATAATAATCCCTACAACTGTACAACAACTCACCTTTATTTAACAAATACTCCCTACAACAATACAATAACTTGTCCTTAGGTAACAGGTAATAATCCCTACAACTGTACAACAACTCACCTTTATTTAACAAATACTCCCTACAACTGTACAACAACTCACCCTTATTAAACAGATAATACTCCCTACAACTGTACAATAACAAAGTTGTATCAAATGCACAAACATTTCACAAATCACCTGTGTGACCTTGGACAGTCCCGGGCCCGACTGTTCAAACCCGCGTCACGCTCCCTGAACAAACACAAATGAACGCGGTTTATTCAAAGTCTCGTCAGTGAAATGCCATGCAAACACACTACCGGCTTAAACATGTGGTGAGCACCGCCCCCCCTGCCCCGCACTGCTGTCTACTTCCCACAAGCTCCAAATGCTCTGGTCCACCTTGTGATGTCACATAGTGGTACTTTTCATGTTAACATCTTACTTTTACTTTTAATTCAGAGACAAGCAATTCAATTGTTCAGCTGATTCTAGTGAAGATGTATGGAGTTTAAAAACACACTGGAGCACTTCCTGTATTACCACATGACATCACAAGGTGGAACACAGTGTTTGCGAGCCTAAATGTGCAGGATTTGCGTTTTAGTTATGTCTAAATGAAAGAAAAATCCAAATAAGAAAATTCACCTTGTTACACTAAAAGAGAGGGAGTATTACACTTCTGTGGGGTATAAACAGTTAACATGTAACATATTTAGAACCCCAAGTTAGGATGTATTGGTTTGAAAATGCTATATTTAAATGCTAACAGTGCACTTCCTGATTATCGGGCAATATAAGGCTTTATAATTAAATGCAGACAGAGCACAGTGGACGTATTGTGATCTCAAGTGGGGATTAGACAATATATCTACACCAGGGAAGACAAATGTTGCACAAATCTACAGGAAAAAATAAAATCAGACACTGTTTCTATTGTTATTGTTTCTATGGATACACTCTGCCTAGAATGTTCCACAGTATGACATTAAACAGCTCTACTTTGCATTTATTCAATTACAGGTGTTTTTTTTTTTGCGCAAAAATACCAAAAACCAGACATGTGAGCGGGGTTGCTTTTCCACAGATCAGACCTGTAACTTGACTCTGGTGTAGTCTCCATGAAGACAGAAAGATAAAAAGGTTTAATGCCATAATGTGAAACATTCCAGACAAAAGAGTAACATATCCATGGAGAAAAGCGTTTGACGGAGGTAAACATGTCAATAACAATAAGGTAACTTATTTTAAATGATCTCAGACACATTAGCCCCTTTTCAGAATTTCTTTAGGTCTGTGCCCGGCTCTCCTGTTTGCCCTGGACTCCCGCCCCTCCCCCTCCTGTTTGCCGGGGTTAAAAGCGGTCCTGGCCCCTGATTGGCTGCGCCCGGTGCTGTTTGAGGAGGGGATGGCTGCAGGGTGCGGTGGCTCTCTGGGAACACTGTTGTTTAATGGAGTTTGTTGACAGAGGGACGTGGAGCTGTGTATCTCTCTCAGGAGGACGAGCAGGACCATAAATGATTCAGGCCTCATTCAGGAGAACAGCGAGACGAGAGGAGAGACGAGAGGAGAGACGGGGAGTTATAATGGGCTCACTATTACAGCTCTGATTCACTCCCAAACTGTTTAGACAATCAGCC
>JACN01152340.1:0-15427 GCA_000787155.1 Scartelaos histophorus | reverse complement strand
TTTTATTTTATTTTATTTTTATTTCATGTATTATTTTTTTTTTTTTATAAATGATGTCAAAATCTCATCTTGTCTTGTTCTAATGGACACGGTCTTGTACATAGACTGTAAAAAAAAGTGGAAGTGCAATAAGATTTTTTTTGAGAGACAAAACAGCAAAAAATAAATAAATTAATAAATGAATTAAAAATTCAGAATCATGTGGAGCGGGTTAATACAAACATTTTAAAACCATAATGACGAGGCCACAGCAGCAGGTACAATTAGATCAATTAGGTCCGGGGTCAGAAGGAGTCGGAAAAGCCACCTGGAGCACTTCCTGTTCCTGTTTGGCACGCGGCGGCTAGCACGTTAGCTATGTCCAGTCATATATACGGTCTATGGTCTTGACTAACTAACTCATCTGTGATTTTTGACTTTTGAAGTGATAAAAACTATGATACTTTGCAGTGACATCATCACTAAGAGACCACATGTGCGTCTATGGCGGATTGTTCAGCAGTTACCATGGTGACGCAATGCACACATAGCAAACACAGACAACAGCGGCACATTTTCAGGAGCCTGTGATCAGTCTGAGCGTTCATGATCTCGTTTAGGAGTTTATGTAAAAAGTTTATGTTGTGAAAATAGAAAATAATCCTACAAAATCTGACCTTTGTGAAAGTTGTGGATGAACTGTTATAACACGGGCACTTTGAATTCCCCCAAAATGCATTGCACAAGTGGAGAATTCCTTTTGGGCACAAGGTTCCAGGAGCTGCAGTACCTGGAATGGCCACTAGAAGATATCAGCTGCAAAGTGTGAGCAAATATCAAACTAGATGATCAAACTTCAAAAATGTAAGTGCAGAAAAGAGAAGAGGAGGAGATTATAGGTTTTGATTTTAGTTTTTTCAGCTCTCATACAGCTCTGGTCTGTGGAGAGGTGAGGTGGTGTCTCCTCTTTCCTCTTTTCACTGTTCATGTTTGTGTTCAGTGAAGCCTGGAGCGCTTAAATAAAATACAACTGAATAAAGGGTTTTGTGTGGGAAGAAGTGTTTTTTTTTTACAGGATAAACTATGGCGGAGGATTTGTTTTGATTCAGAATGTGTAGATTCAGTTTTGTCCAATGGTGAAGAATAAGCTTAGGTGTTTTTAAAGATGCATTGTGTATCGTTTCTGGTGGAGGGCCTGTCAAATGCTTTTTTACAAGTAGAAAAGTCTGGAATGTTTCACAGTGTGGCATTAAACCTTTCTATCTACATGGACACCAAACCAGAGCAAGTTACAGATCAGGTCTGTGGAAGGCGACCCTGTTGTTTGATGTCGTGCTGTGGAACATTGCAGACAAAGAAATAACATCGCCATAGAAACAAGCCACAGATGCAAGACTAGAAGAGGAAATCTGACTTCTGACAACAGCTACTACTACTACTACAACAACTATTGCTACAACAACTACTAGTACTACTACTACACCTACAACTATACCAAGTACTACTCCAATAACAACTGCAACAACTACTACTACAACCACTACACCTACAACTACAGCAATAGTACTTGAACAACAACAACCACAACAACTACTACTATAGTTACTACAACAACTACCACAGCTGCTACTACTCCTACTACTACTTCAATAACTACTACTAGAACTACTACTATAACCATTGCTACTACTAATGTTAATACTACTCCAACAACCGCAACAACTACAACTACTATAACTACTACAACAACAACAACTACAGCCACTATAACTACTACAACTACTACTACTCAAACAACAACAACCACAACAACTACTACTACTACTACTACTACTGCTACAGCTACTACAACAACTACCACAGCTACTACTACTACTACCACTACTATTACACCTACAAGTATACCAACTACTACTCCAACAACAACCACAACAACAGCAACTACTCCTACTACTACTTCAATAACTACTACTAGAACCATTGTTACTACTACTACTACTACTACTACTACTACTACTACTACTACTACTACTACTCAAACAACAACAACCACTACAACGACTACTACTACTACTACTACTCAAACAACAACAACCACTACAACGACTACTACTACTACTACTACTCAAACAACAACAACCACTACAACGACTACTACTACTACTACTACTCAAACAACAACAACCACTACAACGACTACTACTACTACTACTACTCAAACAACAACAACCACTACAACGACTACTACTACTACTACTACTCAAACAACAACAACAACCGCAACAACAACTACAACTACTATAACTACTACAACAAGAACAACTACTACTACTCAAATAATATTTTTTTCTCTATTGTAATCTTTTTGTCCCATGTTCTCCATCTCTGGCCAGGATTTGCCTTTATTTTGTCTATTTATTTTATTTTAACTAATTCCAAAACTTTTATAATCTTTGATCTCCTGGACACGCTCCAGTTGTTTTTAATATTCCTGGATTCAAATGAGACGCTTGTGGTAAAATTAGTGGTCGATAAAGTAATTAACAGAGACATGGAGGGAGCAAAAGCAAAAGAAGTGAAGGGGAAAAGAGAGAGAGAAAGAGAGAAAAATGGAGAGGGAAAGAAAGAAAGCAAAAAAGGCAAAGAGAAATGAGTGAAAAAGAGAGAGGAAGGAAGAAAGAAAAAGAGAGAGACAGAAAAAGTAAGAGATGAGGAGAAAAGGAGGGAGATGAGAGAAGGAAAGAGACAGAAAAGGGAGCGAACAAAGAGAGAAAATAGAGAGAGAACAGTTTATTGCTTGGTTTGCTGTATTATAGAAGCAATCAGGACCGATCAATGTGCACTAATGTCCAATCAGCTCCTGAGAACCCTGTGAACGAGACACTGCTACAGCTCATGTTTAACACACACGACACAGGGAAAAACATGCAAACTCCTCACAGAAACACCCCGCCAAGTCTGGGAATCAAACCAGGACCTTGTTGCTGTGAGGTGCAAGCGCCAAAGGTTGTTTTTAGCTTCAAATTCTCAATGAAAGCTCAAAATAACATATAAGGACGCAGCAGCCTTATAAAAAAGAATGAAAATCCATTAAGTGTGGACGCAGCAAAATGTTAGCCAATAGATAACAAGGCTAGCTCACAATCTATTGGCTGTTTCTACGTTTCTAGCATAACGGACTTGCCGAGCGGTTTACTACGTTCGCCTTTCACGCCGTTTATTCGACCAGTGTAGCGGCATTTTCGAATTGTAGCTTCCCCAGTTTGCATAAAGTCTGCTGCGATGGCGGACAAGAATTCACAACCAGTTCGTCACAAAGGAAGTCAGTTTTTGGGGGTTGCTAAAAGAGGAAAAGAAGGGGAAAAGCCAAACTAAGGTGATTCTTGGAGCTTCCTTAAAGAAATAGTGTCCATCGAAGCAGACAAAGGATCTAAAGACTGATGCTAAATTACTTCTGGACAGATAAATTCAACGGCAATTTGTTCAACAATTTTGAAGCACAGCGGCTGTAAAGAAGCATGATTTCTAGAGTAAGGAGGAGATGGGAGGAGGCGTTTCTACTTAAGGAGCTGTGGAGAAACATTTGTATTTCTCTTTTCTTGCAGAAAAATCTCGCACACCGTTTTACATGCAAAATGTGAAATTTACTCGGACATGCGGCATGTACAGGATTTTTCTCCATGTTCTTGGGCTGCTCCTTCTCCTCCAATGCACCCGTTTTAAGGAATTGTTGCACCTTCTTATTCTTTTATTGCTCTTTCCTCGGTAAATCTTCTATACAACCTTTAACCGCTAAAGATGTGACAATAACTGAAATGTCATGATATCGTATCCTCAAAGTTCTGGCAGTATATCGAATTAGAAACGTCTTGGCTTAAATTCACAGTTTTATTGCAGCAGCGACTAAAAAAACAGGGTGAACTCCATCAAATGTGAGCTTTTGTCCATTTCAATGCAGAGAGTTTGAAGAAATAACTTATGAAGAACTTTCTGACAGTTTGAGGAAATAACTGTTATGAAGAACTTTCTGATTTTTGGAATATGACAGTAATACAGCATCAGCATTTCAAAAGGAAAACGTAGCATGTTTTCAATTCAATGTTTGCCAAAAATTCACAATAAATATCAAACAAACTATATTAATCACTTTCTCTTTATTTTACCCTTCTTCACTCACCCTAAAATCAGAAAATATGCCAAGGACCTCGTATCCTCCTCACCATGACTCCACAATACAACTCAGAAGTTTACACTGTGTATTTAACAAGATTTAAGTGAAGATTCATCTCCAGAAGTTCTTTTTTTGTATCTTTATGCCATGTTATAACGTTTTTTCTTCATCAAAAACCTGCCTGAAGAGGTTTTAGATGTCGTCCATGCGTGTTTGAGTCATCTAGCGATCTGTCCCAGTCGCTATTCGATCCCTCCTTATGTTTAGCTGTAAGATTCTGTACTCTCTAAGATTCTGTACTCTAATTCTCCATAAATATACAAAGGAATGATATAAAACTGTGTATGGCAACTTGACAAACCTGATGTGTTTCATTAGAGGGATCCGCGCTGACTGTGTTGTAATAGTGCTCTGAAGGAGGAGTGACTTAGCATGGGGAGCGAATGTGTTAACAGAGCTGAAACTTACTGAACTATACTTATAACTATAAAACAAAAATAAATGTTTTGGAGTGAATATAGCATTTTCAAAACAATAAAAGGTCAGAAAAAGTGATCTAAAAATGTTAGCAGTTAATACCCCTTAGAAGTACCCAAATACCCACCCCCTACTACCAACTTTTTAAAAATGTGGTTTATTTAGAGAGACTATTTTTCACCTGTAGTCCCTGGATAGATTTATACAATTATTAAAAAAAAGTACATAACATAACATAGCATATTTGTCTCCATGGAGATGTTATTGCTTTGCCCGGAATGTTCCATGGCATAATATTAAACAACCACCTAATATTTCTTCATTACAGATGTTTCTACTGCTCAAAATTCCTTCTGTAAATAGGACGAATAGAACGTAGTGCTGTAAATTTATACTGCGGAACATTCTAGACAAAGCAATAATATTTCCATGGAGACAAACAGTGCACTTTTAAACAATGATACATTTTTTTGTGTGTTTTTTCTTTTTACCCCAAAAAACCCCAAATGACCCAAGTGCCCCCAAGGTCATTCTCTTTAGGGGTAATTATCTACTTGCCTGAGATCTTTCCCCAAACTCCACTTTACACTGGCAACGCTTCAAGCTTTTGTGAATTCTTTGTACATTTCTCTGAGCCGAGGAAACAAGGGAGCAGCAGCCTTTTTGCTTAGTTTGCCGCATTAAAAAGACAATCAGGAGAGATTGATCAGCGCTAATGTCCGATATGCTAGCTCCTCTGATGGCTGGAAACGTCGATAGGGCCCTTCAGGGAGACGCTGCCCGGGATCGGCCTCTGTTCCTGGGTCAAAACCGTCGTGTCGAGACCAGACCTCTGCAGCTCGTCGATACAGCGCCGCACTGTGAATACTCATTAAAACATGCTAATGCGCTAACTGTGGCGTCGCTAACACTTTGGTACACATGAAGAAGAGAAACGGATATCGAGTAGTTCTAATCTCTACAGGAGCTTTCTGTATCCAGCGCTCTTAGATTATTAATATTCACTATTCACGATTACCAGATGACTTACATACCGACACAAAAAAATAAAATAAATAATAATAAAAGTGATAAAACCGTGGATTCAGCAGCGTCTTCACAAAATGCTAAAGCTAATCGTGTCTTCGGTGACATCTTTTATTTAAATTTTTTTATGAAGTTAGACCAATTATAATACAGAAATTATTAGGCAACTTATAAAAGAAAAAAAAAAAGAAATAATACCATCACATCTAGATGAATAAAGGACATTTTCTCGGTTTTCCCAGATTTTGTCGTCGTCATCCGCATGTTTCCAAACGTCTTCCGGGTTTTTGACGTAGCCGTGAATAGAGCCTTGTTTGGAAAAAAGTAGTGACTCAAATTGGCTTGAATAGTTCTGAGCCTTTTTTTTTTTAAAGTTCCTAAATTACACAAAACTGACTCTTGTGAGCTTTAAATCATGTTAAAATGCTGTTCCATCCTCAAAAACATTGAAGTTGTGTTTTGTTTCATTCACACGTTTGAATAACACTTTATTATTTCTTATTTATACTTATTATTACTTTATTATTTGTTGTTTCATTCTTTTTTTTTATTGTATGTATTTATTTTACTTTATTATTTATTTATATTTTACTCATTTATTATTTTTTGCTTGATTCACACATTTGAGTAACACTTTATTATTAATCTGTCTATATCTCCAAAGGTCAAAATGCTGTTCCACCTTGTGATGTTCACTAGAGATGGTCAATTCTAAGGCTGACAACATCAAAATGATTCTAGTGAAGATATATGGAGTTTGAAAACACAGTGGAGCATTTCTTGTATTACAGTTTAAGAGAAGAATTCAGCCTAAAAATGCAGGTTTTGTGTGTTAAACATGTCTGAATGAAACAAAACACAGGTCTGTTTGTGATGAGGAAACTATATTAAAATAGAGATCAGAAAATAGCTTAAATATGGGCCGTTTAAGGTGGGACTAAACACTTAAACTCTACCGACAACGACATTGCAGTGGCTGTTTTTGACTACAAGGCTGTAAATTTGCCTAGATTAAATCAAATTTGCCAAAAAAGGACAAGGAACAAAAGACAAAACACAATATATAGAGTTTAGTATCAAAAAAAGTCTATTTAGTTCCACTTTCAGACACACAGATTGCTTTGCTTCTTTGAAAATCCACCAAGAATTGACAAAAGTTACCATAGCCAACACACACAATGACAAAGTCCCCAAAGTAAAAATAAATAAAAGGAAATCAAGCGAGAAAGTGGAAGCAGGTGACAATTTCTTCAAAAAGTTACTCAAAGAAACAACACATTTTGCAGAGTTCCAACCGGCGCTTGTGCAACTTTGGGGAAATTAAAATGTTGCAGCTACATTTACGATTTGTGTGTTTGAAATTAAAGTTTAATTCACAATTCAAACACATCCAGGAACGATAGCACGGAAAGAAAATTGCAATCTGAACTGCTAAATTAATCCAAGAAAGGAAGGTTACAGGGAGGGACATTTCAGAACATATTTGTCTAAACTAAAGGGTTTGCAGCTTTTTTTGCAAAATAAAACCCCATGGAGACACATTTATCAACAAAGAACAATTTTCATTCCAAATTTCTATTCATTTGTGTTCGATCCTATAGCACTAGCTCCAAACAGGAAGTGAGCATGGGGGCACTTCCGGCTCCATCTACTTCAGCTTTATATTAAATTAGCTTTATATTAAAAAATTGTCTCCACTCTCTCTGTTACTGCTGCTGTGCGCCTCGTCATTTTCATCTTAAAATGTTCGTATTAACCCGTTCGACGTGATCCCGGTGCATTTATTTCGCTATTTTGTCCATAAATAAATTCCAAATAGAAACAGCTAGCTTCGTTTGACTGGAGCTGTATGCTTTGGGTGACGTCACACTCAATTAGTGCACTTCTTAGATTGAAAAACAGTTCTCTTTATATATATATCGCGTAGCACTGGCCAAAACCCATAGTAATGACGCTCTTAGCCTTAGCTTTAGCCTCATCACTGTAGCGTAATGGTGCAGAAAAAGCCCTCTGCTCATGTATGGAACTAAACCAGGCTCCCTCCACCTCCGCGCACATGTAAATCAGGCCGGCATTAGTCACGGCCGACGGGAGCGGCTGCGGCTAGCGGAGAGTTAGCACGTGAAGCTAACGAGGCTAAGCTAACGAGGCTAATGGACCGAGAGAGGAGCAGATCTGTGACACCAGGGCACAGAGGAGCTGAGCTTAACGCTGCGCTTAACCACAGGGTAATGCATCTGAGAGGAAATACAAGCGAACACTGCGCCGCTAACATGCTACTCCAAAAGGAAACACGGACATGTTTTAAACAATATGTATGTCAAATAGATAAACTTAGGATGACCAAATGTGCCTATTTACCCAGGACAATCCCAGTTTTGAGCCCAATGTCCCCAGTCCCTGCAGATTTATCCAAAACCACTGATTTGTCCCAGTTTTATACAAGAAATGTCTCCTATTTTTGACCGATCTGACACCTGTCAACAGTTAAGAAAGGCATGCATTGTAATTTGTTTTGGTAAAATATAGAAAAGCTGCAAAAAAAAGAAGACCAAAACACAAACTATACTATGACTATACACTACCAAGCAAAAAGCTTGGCCAAAATTTAAGATATAAACACTTAAATCTATCAGAAAATGACTTAAAAGTGGTGAAATTATCTGTCCATGCAGCAAGATCTTTTTACTTGACAAATTATCTTAAAATAAATTACCCTGAGACTAGAGTGAAGCAGTTTTAAGTGTTTATGGACTGGAAATAAGTTTATAGATGTTAAGTTTTAGATAAACAGACGTAAAACCAGTTTAGGATTAGTATGAATGGCCTGATAATACATTCAAAGATGCTAAATTCTAAATATACAGACTTGAAGTCAGTCTTACATGTAGTTAGTCCATTCAGACTAATCATGAACTCATTTTAAAGTATGTTTATCTAGATTTTCTGACTATCTGTGTCATGGAAGAAATATATGTGACATTTTTTAAGATTATACAACCAATTCTGAACTAGTAAGTAGAGAATAAATCCCAAAACAAAATGAATAACCCTAAAATTTGCAGCTTACTGACTCACATAATCGTCATGAATGAACTTTGCAACACAATTTTCCTTAAACAAGCACTTGTTTCATCATTTTGTTATTAACAATCACCAAAAAATGGGTTTGTCCCAGTTTTTTATTTTGAAATTCTGGTCACCCTATATAAACTACACTGACAAACACTCTTGTCTTGAGGTTTTTCTGTGTGGACTTTGCATGTTCACCCTGTGTCCACACAATAAGTCAAATCCTGCAGCTAAAATAGTCCTGACCAAGACTAGTTCAAGAGGAGAACAGAGAATAGAATAGAAATAGGATAAAATAAATAAATAAATAAAAGTCTGGAGATATAAGGAACAGTGTGATTTGATTAACAGGTATCCACATTTCAAACTCTGCCCCTGCAGCCAGGTGTTTGTATCAGAAACACTTGTCTATAATCAGGGCAGTGTTGTGTGATGTCACATAGTACTTGGAATCTCAAACCATGACACAAAGCAGCATATACTCAGCTTATCTAAAATCGGCAAAAAAAGATTTCAAAATAGGTCCAAAAACACTAGCAGGTTCAAACCAATTTCGCACAGTTGCTTTCATCCACTCACCTGCAGGTTGGAGGTTTGATTCCCATACCATCATTGCATTGCTACTGTTGTTGTTGTGGCCTTAGGCAAGACACTGCTTCTGAGCCATGATCCTTTTTGCGAGTTGGAAGATTAGATTTTATATTTCATTACGATTTAAAGGTGAACTGTTCAACTTTTCTTGTCTCTCTAGATGTTATTGCTTTGCCTTGAATGTCCCACAGTTTGGTGTCTATCTCCATGGAAACAAAACACTGAAGTCACAAGGCCACATTACAGGCCAGATCTGTGGAGAGGCGAGTCCACTCACAGAAAGAATGTTTTTCAAGGTACTTCTAAGGCAATAAAATCCTGGAATTTAATAAATGCGTGATGGATAGGTACATACACAAAGCAACGACATCTCCATGGAGACAAGGATGGGGGAAACCACCAGAAAAGTTACACAATGCACATTAAAGCGAGTTTTGCTGAAAATGCTAACTCGAGTACCAAACTTTAACTGTGAAAACTAAAAAGCATACATCATGAGTTCTTGTACAAAATGTGATCATGTCTGGACCAAAACATCCGACAAACATCTGAAAATGACATTAGTCCATTCACAGTAAGTTTACAGTCAGCACTTTCACAGCTCTAACTCAGTTGTGTCTGGAGTGAAAGCATCAAAACCATGTCAGTCTCTTATGACATTTCACTCAGCTCTTTTCTAATCTTATACACCATCAATTCCGGACTATTGAGTACCCGAATATAAGCCACATCAACAACATTTTAAAACGTGTCTATAACTTCAGATATTTACGCAGAAAGATGGTACACTTTTTCAATTTAAAAATTTCCGAACAGAGCCTGTAACATGGCAGTAAAACGAAAGGATTACGACAAGATTATCGGAGTGTGTCACTTGGCACTGTCCTTTCTGGTATCTTGTCAGCATCTTTTAAAATATCTACAGATTTCATTTCTTTTGGGGGCGGGGCTAGGTGTATGGATCAGGTGTGAGTGAATGCACGGCTACTGAAGTTTGACATGTTTCTTCTCGTCATTTACGCACTTACCTGTATTCAAAAAATGGGTAAGACGTCTCACTACTACTACTACTACTACTACTACTACTACTACTACTACTACTACTACTACTACCTACTCACTAATGTTAGTTTAGCATCATAACTTCGCGCACTGTGTTGCCAGACAAATAATCCGTCCATATTTTCGGCGCATCGTCATATAAACTGCAGGGTTCAAAGGTTTAAAGTCCAGAACCTTCTTTGTCAGATATTGGAGGTGGTAATGTATTTAGTTACTGAATACTGAATATTTAGTAGAGCTGTTTACGTTTTAAACATGTGCAGAAGAATTAAGAAAAGGACTGAAAAAGTAATACGAGAATCACATTTCAGAACTAGTTTATTAGGGTTAGCCATTTTTATGCTGAATAAAACTGGAGATTTTGTTGCATATGGAGGAAATTATGATATTATATTATGGTAGCTAAGGTGCCAGCTTTGGGCAGTTGAGAGGCTACTATTTTTTTACACCGTATGTGTCAGAGAATGTGGCTGAAGACCTTCCAGGGGAGATACTTAAAGCGCATTTCATCACCCACCGAAACAGCATCGCGCAGAAAGAACCCCGCTGACCCTCCCTGACCAGTCCAACCGTTAAACTGACGCCTTTGACTCAGACAGTGGAAATGTTGCAGCAGCAAAACTCGAATTTCCCTCTGGATCGATAAAGAATCTCTCCCTCTCTACTTTACGAAATTGGAGACTTTGTAATTTGCAAATTCAATCCATTCTAATTGAGGTTTCGGTTTGATTGTGATTATTCTTGCCGTCCTTATTCTTAATTTCTGTTCTAAGTTTTTCGTTGAGTTGCCCCCCCGCCCGGCTCTTTGTCCTCCTCCGCAGTGCTCTATAGGATTGGACTTAAACGTGAGCTGGATCACTTGTGTTGGCTGTGTTTGTGCTGACGGGGCAGTTTGAGGTCTGGCTCTAAACGCAGGGAACTACAGCTCAGATACAACTGTACTCTGCTCTACAGGGCCACGGCAGGACGGAACAAGGACAAGAAATTTAAGTTAAAGCTTCAATGTGTGACGTTTCTTATGGAAGATGAAGATGTTAACTTCTGTCTTGCGTTTATTGACTTCCATCTTTGAAAACTTTAAGAACAGAGCTAAAGATGGCTCATTTCTGACAACTGGACAGTAGATTCGTTGAGTGAATACATTATAACACTCATGCCGAGACTTTCTGAGCAGCAAAACCTCTCTTAAATATAACTTTTATTCAGAATTTTTGAGCAGAATTATTTTTTTTTTTTGCAAAGGTCCCTTCCTGCAAAACTGAGCGAGATCCTAGGACACATTTCAGCAGGTACCAGAATCTACGCCAGAAAAATCGCATATTGACCTCAGTCCTAACCCTATTTCTACCATCTACCTTTACCGTTCAACCAATCATCTCTCAAGAACGTTCACATGAGCACACTCTCTCCTCCTCCTCCACCGCAGCAGCAGAACCACCACCTTCCTCCTCCATCTCCTCCTCTTCACCTCCACCCGTGTCAACGTTTTCCCTCACTTACCTGACGCCTTCAGACCCTCTTAGTTATTCACCTCGATGACTTTATATGAGCTTTTCGCAACTCCCGGAGACCGAGGCGGAGTTTCGACGTCACGGTAATGCTAACAAAGGCTAGCATGCTAACAGCGCACTTCCTGGTCAGACGCAGACAGAACACGGCTGACTTATATAGAGCTTAAGAGCTGCTTATGCGATAAATCTGTACAGGGGCGAGACACATTTTGCTCAAATACGTGGGAAAAAAACGAAAACGGGGCGGTGAACTTATACATTTTCAAATACAACACAAGGGAAAGAAAAAGGGACACACACACTAATTGGAAGGTTGCTAGTTTAAGCCTGACTTATTACAGTTGTGCTCTTGGGCAAGGCATTTCTCTAGCCTCCAATACCAGTCTAACGAGGTGCAGGGCAGCTCTGGAATTAGAACACTGACTCTAATTGTGATGTGGCTTTATTTGTGTATAAATATGCTATAAAATAATGCATATTTTGACGTTTTTTCCCAAAAGTTATAATATTTAATTTTAAATTGTCAATCGCTCTGGCAAAGGCAATAATTTTTTTTATCATTTTGAAACCAACCAATACTATTAAACTTGTTGTGAGTAATTTGAAATAGTTTAAAATGGTTTAAACTGAAATAATCCAATGTGATAAAATCTTCTGTTTGTCTCCATGGCGATGCTATTGCTTAACAAATAATAAATCTGTCCTGTATTTTTTTTTTATTTTTTATTTTTTTCCAATTACAGGTGTTTTTATAGCCAGGGGGACACATTTTTCCTGGGAGGGGGGTTACTTCTCCACAGATCTGACCTGCTTGTCTCCATGGGCATTCACGACACATTTCGCTTCAGCCTGAACACCTTTGGTCATTGTTTTGTGTGAAATATTTGTCTATTAAGTACATGATTAAGTACATGACTGAAGAAAATAAAGTAGTACTACTGCATCTCCTGGAGACAAGAACATGTGGTGGATCTTACACCAGAAAAGCGTCATAGTGTCAAATGTATCTTATGTTTAGTGTCATTTAGTTTTGCTTAAATCATATTGACATTGACCTTTTGTATTCTATTCTGTTCTATTTTGTTTTATTTTGTTTTATTCTGTTCTATTTTGTTTTATTCTGTTCCATTTTGTTCGTTTCTATTCTATTCTAGTCTATTCTATTCTGTTCTGTTTATTTTTTTTCCATTCTATTCTTTGCTATTCTGTTTTACTCTATGTGTTCTATTCAGTTTGGTTCTTTTCTATTGGATTTCTGTTAATTGTCAAATATACAAAAATTAGGACTGATACTATGAAGTTAAATAATGTAATGGTCCAATAGATTTTCTCTGTTACAATGAACATTTTTTGTAGAAGAATCTATCTAATCAAAATCCTAAAAACAGCTTTAATACACCAGATTAACTCATGTGCCTGCCTGTATTTTTCCCCTTGCACTTTGACGTCTTTCCTCGGTCTCTTGTGCACTTGTGTGTGTGGATTCTTTGGATTTCCCGACAGTCCAAACATGGCGTCTGCGGAGAAGAGCTTTTTGTTTGAGCAGAGTCTTCGCGTTTCTGTATCTGTGGCGGTCTGAGCGTTTGCGTGAATCCGGTGAAGTCTGATCAAAGCCGCTCTGAGCCCCGACTCGGCTCCTCTTGTTTTTACTCCGTTCAAACAAACTCCGCTCGCTACGCAAATAATCCGCGAGCAGGAGGGGGGATTATGTGGGACTAACAGCTCCGAGCGCGTCTCCGGATGTGTTTTGGAGCATTTAAAGGTCCTGTATTGTGCTTTTGATTTAAACCCTTGATTCTCCCTGATTTTTACCGTATTAAAAAAGTGAAAAACTTGTGCGGTGGCTCAAAAGTTACTCCTAATTTTCCTTAACACACTCCTAGCATCCTAATAAGTGCTTTTTATGACTTTCAGAGACCACAACTAGCATGCTAACAACGCACTAGTCTTACTTCCTGTTTCACGTACAATAAAACATGTTATAATTCCACGAAAACAGCATAGGAGATTTATTTTGATCCAATTTGCTTCATAAATTCCTAAAGTTTTGTCGTTTTATTTTTTTCATGTCTCTCCGGAGTTTAAAACGCACCCCATGATGTCATCAGGTGGTAATCTAAGGCGCTCCTGTGTGTTTTTAAAGTCAGAGCACCACCGTCAGACTTACCCTGATCCTTTCAACGCTAATTTACCGCTAGCTAACGTCGTTTCTGCTGCTTTTAGAATCTCTGCACAATCTGCTCTGACGCAAATCAAAAATCGAGAGACATATTTTATAAACACATTCAATTTGAAGCCTGTCGCTGCAAATTTCTCAAATCTGGACACGATTTTAAAACTTATATCAGGTTATTCATCTTGTTTTCAGATTTATTCTCTACTTACTACTTCTGAGATGGTTTAATTCTAGTCTAAGTAGTTTATTTTAAGAGAACTTGACAAGTAAAGTGATGCATGGACAGATAATTTCACTACTTTTAAGTCATTTTCTGATAGATTTAAGTGTTTCGCTCAAGCTTTTTTGGCAGTATAAAAAAGGACTTTATCCTAACTCATATATTCTGGTATTTTACTTGATTTGGGTGCCTTGGGTGAGCTCTTTGTGCGGCCTGTTGGAAAATCTGACTCTATGACCTGCTTTTAAGGCCTTATCATTAGCATTTATATTATATTCATGAAAACTATCAAATATTCACGTTTGATTTGCACGAACTCCTATCGGCGGTTTACTTCCTGTTGAAAAGTTTCCATCGCGGCTGCACTGCGACGCCAAAACGGACCCGAATTATATTTTAAAATAGTTCTGTTAATGCTGCAACTGCTTTTTCATGCTTAATAAACACATAATTAATTAAATCAGGAACATAACTTTTAGTCATACATATATTATACATTTGACAACATTAAATTCAATTAAATAGTATTTTAAAGATGAAAATATGTAACTTTTCTGGTAAAGGGGGTCACCAGTTCCTTGTCTCCATGGCGATGCTATTGCTTTGTTCCACCGTAGAGCATTAAACTTGTATCTCGATAAGTTTAATGCCCTACCGTGGAACATTCTCGTCAAAGCAATAACAGGTAGAGGACCCCCTACCAGAAAAGTCACACGAAACATCTTTAAAACTGCACAATATAGGACCTTTAAAGTCGGCTTTATACTTTACTCATTCTAAACATTTAATTGACACAAAATGAAGGAAATTAGGGAAGTTTAAACACAAATAAAAGAAAAATGTTGGTACCTTTCTTGCCAGTAGCCTCAATTTTGGTGCCTTTGGGGTCTAATGAAGAAAAGATCAGAATTAAACACATGATATTCTGAAACACTCAAATACTTCTAACCTCGTTGTTTATCCTCGGGAGGGAAAACAACTTATACGTTTTAAACTCTACCAAGGAGCGGAAACAAGACAGAGCAAGCCCAGTCACGTCTATGGAGAAGAGGTCTAAGGGTCCACCGCACTGCTGCCAAAACCCAGCTCAATGAGGGAGCTTGTGAGTTATTGGCAGAGACCGGAGAGACAGATAGGGGGCA
>KN494749.1:0-11048 GCA_000787155.1 Scartelaos histophorus | reverse complement strand
GAGGAGAGAGAGGGAGAGGAGAGAGAGGGAAGAGAGGAGGAGAGAGAGGGAAGAGAGGAAGAAGAGGAGAGAGAGGGAGGAGAGGAGGAGAGAGGGAGGAGAGGAGAGAGAGTGGAGAGAGGAGGAGAGAGGGAAGAGAGGAAGAAGAGGAGAGAGAGGGAGGAGAGGAGGAGAGAGGGAACAACACAGCACAAGAGAGGGATGAGAGGAGGAGAGGGAATAACAGGACGAGAGAGGGATGAGAGGAAGAAGAGGAGGAGAGAAGAGAGAGGAAATAACACAACACGAGAGAGGGATGAGAGGAAGAAGCAGGGGATAGAGGGAATAAGAGCACAACAGAAAAGAGAGGGAACGACACAGCACGACAGAGGATGAGAGAGAGAAGAGAGATACAAGAGGAGTGGGAGAGGAGAGAGGGATGAGAGAGGGAACAATACAACAGGAGGGAGGGATGAGAGGAGAGAGGGAATAACACAGGACGAGAGAGGGAGGAGAGGAGAGAGATACGAGAGGAGTGGGAGAGGAGAGAGGGATGAGAGAGGGAACAATACAACAGGAGGGAGGGATGAGAGGAGAGAGGGAATAACACAGGACGAGAGAGGGAGGAGAGGAGAGAGATACGAGAGGAGTGGGAGAGGAGAGAGGGATGAGAGAGGGAACAATATAGCAGGAGTGAGGAAGAAAGAGGGAGGAAGAGGAGAGAGGGAACAACAGCAGGACAAAGGGATGGAGAGTGAGGGGGAAGAGGGAGAGGAAACGGTGGAGAGAGGGAGTAAGAGTAAGGGAACAACACTGGGGGAAGAGAAAGAAAGAGAAGGGAAAGATTGGAAAAAGAGGGAGAGGGGAAAAAAGAGACAGAGGAGAGTGAGTGAGGGGAGAGAGTGAGGAAACACTGGAGGAAGAGAGAGAACAGCACAGCAGGAGAGAGGGGGGAGATGTGAGAGACGATATTACAATATCAAAACTTTAGCGATATGTTTCAGGCCTTGCGTCCTCTGCTTCAGCTGACATGTTAATGTTCAAGTCTAACTTGAAATTTCTATTTTTCTTTTCCCTTGGGGCAGATTTTCTCTCTGGAGTCAACTCCTGCCAAAAACAGCTGTCAGAATGTTGGCTGCACTTTGGGACGTTTACATAGGGGATTTTCTTTTATTTAGAGCTTGGAATTAAAATTGGAATTTGAATGGACGTAATTAGAAAAAGAAGTACTCCTCAAACAACAAAGACTCCTGTTTTATTCTACATAAAAACTGCTCTGAAACGTGACTCTTGTATCTGAAATAATTATACGATAAGTTTATCTGCCGCTCTTGTTGCCATGTTATGTAATTTCTATCGTAAACATCTTCTAAACTTGACCTGTGGGTTGTCAGATAAGGTGAAGGTTTAAAGCTGAACTGTGCAAGATTTCAGACAAAATAAGCAATAAACAAAGCAATAAAACACCTTTTAAACTAATCCCGTTTGCGTAGATCTAAACTGATGATTTGGCGCTCTTTTTGTTATTTAGTGGAAATTAATTTGCTGCTTGCGTCCATTCAAATTGCAATTTCAATTCTTTGGTCGAAATAGAAAAGCAGCTGTTTAAAGCACAGTTTGAGGCTGCAGTTTTTGGAGTAACATCCCAATCATTTCCTTTTTAGATCTGCACAAACATGTTCGGAGACGTGATTCGTGTGTCGGTTTGTTACTTCAGCGTCTAAAATGTAAAACAGACGTCTTTGCTTGCTCAGAAATGAGACGTCGAGATAAAATGACCAATCCCTCTGTCACTCTTGTTGCCTTCTGTAATGTCTATCGTAAAAAGACTTGCGTGATTTCACCTTCAGACTTTCAAATGTGTGACAGTGCAGACAGAAGGTTACCTCATAAAACTCTGTCATCTTTGTGGTATGCGCTGGGACGAGCTCACCACTTCCTTCTTCAACGCTACGTCACGATTTCAAAGGGAAATTAAGCGTTTTGGAATGAAATCTCCATACTTCTGATCTCCAAACGTTGAATTTTCTCATTATTTGTTTGGAAATTGCTTCAAAAACATCCTGTATTACCCAAAATTTACTCTTTAAGCAGTGTTAAAAAGTTGTTACCTCCTCAAAAACAGACCTTTTATTCCTAGTCTAGTCTGTCTACATCTCCAAAGCTCAAAATAGACAAATCAGAAAATAAATTGCGAAATATAGGACCTTTTTAAAGTCCTTTCAACTGACAACAATCACGTCTTTGGGGCTGGATAATGGCCCCACTTTCTGAAGCTATTGCGAAGAAAATAATTCCACTTTTGTTTATTTATACTGGCAGACAAGGTGCTTTTGTTTCACTTGGATAGACCCAGTAATTACAGAGATATTCGCCGTCGAGCAGATCCAAAACAGGAAGTGATTGTTCCGTAATGTTTTGATTGAGTATTTTGATAATTGCCGCTATTATTCCCATTCAGACTATTTTTAGAAACGTTTAAGTAATTACATCATTTTGTTATTTAGCTTTCCACTTTTCATTCCTTACCAAATATGGAGGTAGAATGATGTCAACGTATAACACTGCGTTCTTTCATTGTCCGGATTTAATACTTAATGCCGCACTGGGGAATTTTTTGGTCTAAACAAACTACTACTTAATGAATAAAAGGATTCTGTGGATTTCAGGGTTAGAAATATGTTTGCATATTCGTCGTACCAGTCAAAAGTTTGGACACACCTACTACTACTACTACTGCTGCTATTATTACTACTACCACTACTACTTTTTAAATATATACTGAAGACCTCAGATATCTGAAGGTATTTGGAATTAGGAAAAAACAGATCCTGCATTGTTCCCATTTTTTTTTTCTTCTTCAGTGATACACATAGAGCCCAATTGCATTTTATTTATTTATTCCTTTATTAACATTAAACTGTGTGGGCTTGCATCTCCACAAACCCGACTCTACTGCTTGTTTCCATGGAAATTCTGTTGTTTTCGCTATAATATTTCACAGTATATGACCATGGAGAATGTTCTGAAATATATTATTAACTTAGTTTTTTCCATGGAATCATGCAAGTGATGTGCTATCTCCGGAAAGTTGCATACTGTGCCTTTAAATTAAATCTTGTATTTAAATGTTTTATTTTAATTTTTATGTTTTAGGTTTGTTTTTTTTGTATTTGTGTGTTTTCATTCCATTTTATTCATTTTTTTGGGGGGGGATTGATTATTTTTTGTATTGATTTATTTTCTTTTTGTATTTTTATGTTTTTGTTCCATTTTATTTATTTTTATTTTATTTTTTTTGTATTGATTTTTTTTTTGTATTTTTATGTTTTTGTTCCATTTTATTTATTTTTAATTTATTTTTAGTATTGATTTTTTTGTATGTTTATGTTTTTGTTCCATTTTATTTATTTTAATTTTATTTTTGTGTATTGATTTTTTTGTATTGAATTTTTGTTGTATTTTTATGTTTTTGTTCCATTTTATTTATTTTTATTTATTTTTTTGTATTCTTTCATTTTAGTTTTACTTAATTAACTTTCATTCTTTATTTATGTATTTATTTTTTTCACTTGAAGATGTTATATCGTCAAAAACAGTGTAAAAATGCCCTTTGATGACTGACCTCCACAGTGCGCGCTTTACATCAGCGTCGCGCGAGTGTGTGGAGAGCTCTCAGCTGACACACACACACCTCGGGCTAGCTTTAGAGTGCGCCCTGTCGTCGAGGTAACGCACAGAAAACCACTCGAGTCTTTGTTTTTACCGCGCGCTCTCCCCGTTTAATGAAAACCCCGCTGATGACTGTGGCGCTTTTGTGTTTTTGTTGCCAGAAAAGCGTCAAAGAGGGAATCCTGCTCAAACAGACCAGCTCGTTTCAGAGATGGAAGAGGAGGTACTTCAAACTGAGAGGACGCACGCTGTACTACGCCAAAGACTGCAAGGTACTACAATACAATACACAGGTTTGGGCTGGAGAAACACAGACATAGGCCTATTATATATATATTTGCACTTGGACTATTTGGTTATCTGCATTAAACCCATGATAGAATGCATTTACCTCCTTAAAACAAACCTGAAGTTGTGTTTTCTAATCCTGCGTTATTAGTTTGTCTATATTTCCAAACCTCAAAATGCTCTTTTCCACCTTATGATGTCATGAAGGGGTAGTTTTCAAGCTCCCTTTAAGTTTTATTCCTCTTTTACCGCATGACGACACAGAGCGTTTTCAGTTTGAGAGAAGAACTCAAAATGCAACTGTAGGTATGATCGTGATGACGAAACAGAACAGAAAAATAGAGTAATATGGGAACTTTAAATGTCTAAATTCCAGTTGGACTAAAACACAGGTAGGATCATTGTATTTTAGGTTTTACTAAATATTTGGTGCTTTTTTGGGCAATTTTTCAGGTTTAAAATTGTATTTCCTGGTTAAAAACGATTATATCACACTGCGAAATTTCATAACTGTTACCCGATGATATTATTTGATGTAGCTGATGCAAAATTTAGAAATCACCTTTATTTTGTGGAAATAATCTTTAAGGTATCAGAAAAAAATAGGTTTCTTACATGTAAATTTTGCTTAAACTTTGTGATAAAATTCTCTCTATTGTGATGTTCCTGTAAATTTCAACACATTTTACTTCAAATATTAATTCACATTATATAACTTTTCAGTTTTGGGTCCATTATCTTCTTGTTTCCATGGATACGTCATTGCTCACCTTTAAATATTTCACATTGTGACATTAAACAGCTCTACTTTACATTTACTCAATTACAGATGGTTTTATAGCGGAAAAATACCTAGAAAACCAAACATTTTGATTGTGAGTGGGGTCGCCTCTCCACAGATCTGACCTGTAACTTGGCCTGGTTTGATCTCCTTTTAAGACAGAAAAGCATTTGACGGACCCTTCACTAGAAAAGTCTTACAGTGCACCTTTAAAAATAATAAAAATCTGAGAAACATTAAAACCTGTCTTACTTTCACCGCTTTTGTACTGCTGTTACTTTTTCTACTTAATTTTATACTTGTTCTTCATCTGTTTTAGCTGTTTTTTGAGTTTTTACTAGAGAAAATGTTATTACTCACCATACACTATATATAATGTTTCCATATAATGTTTCCACTCACCAATAACTTTCCATAGGTTGTGTTATTATCTACGCCCACCCCACACCTCTGCTTATGTCTCCATTTAAATCACTGTTTTTTTGTTCCAGTCGCTGATTTTCGATGAGGTGGATTTGTCGGACGCCAGCGTGGCCGAAACCAGCACCAAGAACATCAACAACAGCTTCACGGTACAGAAATATTTCACGTTTAATTTGATCTCATTGTTTTACTGTATTTATTGGTTACGTAAAGGTCCTAATATTACGCAAAATGGACACAAAATGATGTTACCTCCTCAAAAACAAACCTGGAGTTGTGTTTTGTTTCACTCACACATGTGGTATAGGTGTTTTAGATTTGGATTATTTTCCTTAGCTATATGTATATATGTTTAATGCCATACTGTGGAATTTTAGAGCCAAAGGAACAACATTTCCATGGAAAACTCAAATTAGAGTCAGGATTGTGGACAAACAGCACGGTTACAATGAGGATGTGTGATTTTTTTTATGTCTTTCAGTGATATAAACACAACCAAAATGAAAAAAGAACAAAAAACATGTATATTTTGATCTACTTTTGTCTAAAATGTTACATACTGTGGCTTTACTTTAAAAAAATATATTTTAAACGTCCTATATTTCACAAAATTGACTTCATTGAGCTTTTAGTCATGTTAGAATGTGGTTATGTCCTCAAAAACAGACCTGGAGTTGTGTTTTGTTTCATTCACATGTTTGAGTCTTTCTACATCTCCAAAACTCAAAATGCTCTGTTCCACCTTGTGATGTCATGAAAGTGGTAGTTTTCAAATTATCAGCTCCTTTTTCCTTTAGTTCAGAAGAGATCGGCAATTCCAGGGCTGAAATTATTCAAATGATTCTGGTGAAGGTGTATGGAGTTTAAAAACACAGTGGAGCACTTCCTGTATCACCACATGACAAGGTGGAACAGAATGTGTTCTCTTTTAAGATACAACATTATACAACAAATGTTATGGGCCCTTTAAATATTCAATATACAATATACAAAACTACTTAGAGGTGGCATGTCTCCTGTATTATTCCATAGAAGGAAATAGAACGTTAAAGCCACACTTCGGAACATTCTCCATGGAGACATATCTGGTTTATGGCAATATTACAGCCAAAGGAATAACATTTCCATGGAAAATTCCAATACCCTAAACACAACCAAAATGGAGAAGTTAAAAAAAACAACAACATTATTTTAGTAACATTTTTGGTTAAAAGTTACATACAGCGGCTTTATTTTTTCTGTCGCTTGTACAGTCCCTGACAAAAGTCTTGTCGCTTATCCATTTTGTAGAAACAAAAGCTTGTTATAACCTCACTTTAAATTAATCGATTGGTGACAAGACCAAAATCTGACCTTTCTGTGTTCATTATCTTTCTTCAGTGAAGCAAATTTATTTGAGTATATTGAGCATCATTTGGGAGGGTTTTATCTTTCATATGAGACATTTCTAAAAACCAATCGATTCATTTAAACTCAGGTTATAAGCTTTTGTTTCTACAAAATGGATCAGCGACAAGACTTTTGTCAGGGACTGTAGTGATGTATTTTAAGCACTGGGTTAATCTGCTTATCGACCCAATTGAAGCAGCAGACTCAGGGTTATGTTCATATTTGGTATTCTGTGTAACTGCGATTGTAGATTAGATCAGACACAAATGCAACAGCAGAAATGTGTGAAATGCCTGAAGCCAAAGACGCTGCTTCTGATAAAACTGACATCACAAGAACAAAAGAAAAGTCAAAGAGCTCATGTGTAAAGCTGCTGATGTAAAGCAGAGTATAGAGTTCACATGACAAGACCACGTTGCCTGTAGGATAAAGGTGCAACATTTGTGCTGGAGAGTCCTTTACCTGCTTCTTTCTCTGGATATGTCATTGTTCTGCCTGCAAAGTCTGAAACATTCCAGACAAAGTAATAACATATCCACAGAGAAAAGTATTTCACGGACCCTCCACTAGAGAAGTTACACAATGCACCTTGACCCTGAGCTGGAGGACGGGTCACAGCTCTGTGCTGGAATTTGCCGTTTAACTGTCAGATTGCAGATTTGTTTAGCTGGTTTACGCAGCCTATTGATAATCTGCAGTGACATCTGAGCTGAGGGTGTTCTACATGTATGTCTATGGCAGAATGTTCAGTAGTTATCAGCATGACACAACCCACACACAACGTTTTAAGATTGTCTGAAAACTCGAGAAAAAGAACAAAATGGATTCCAACAACATATTTTCAATAGGCTTTGATAAATACAAGTGTTCATGGTCCTGTTTAGTTTGATTATTAACAAAAAGGGGAGTGACTGGAAAAAAACAGAATGCTCACTAGCTTGTGATTGTGATTTTATGTAAGATAAACTTGTTTAACAGCCCAAAACATCTCACCCGTTGTAGTTCCAGCTAAGTCAGTTCTTTCTGGTTGCGTTAAAACAAGATCAGACCAAGTCTAATTTGAATGACTGAGCTTTAGACAGAGCAGTGCCTCCAGTTATCTTCAGAGCCCTGAATGTTGATGACTTCAGGTGTCCTATGTCTTTTTTGAATCAAATGTAATGAAATATTAACCCTGTTTTCCAGGTGATCACTCCGTTCCGTAAGCTGATGCTGTGTGCCGAGAGCAGGAAGGAGATGGAGGACTGGATCAGTGCACTCAAGTCTGTGCAGAAGTGGGAGACTTACGAGGTTTGTCTCTGGGAGGAATGTTCGGCTGTTACCATGGCGACACAATGCACACATTAGCAAACAGTATTTAAAGATTGTTTGAAAACTTGGGATGCACTGACCGGGTGCATTATTCACCACTTATTATTCACGTTAGGACCAGGACAGATCTGCTGTCCGGACACACACTGACATATGGGAGAGGGGAGAGTGCATGGACATGACCAACCAAAGACCAACAGAAGTAATGAGGCTTATTTGGAAAACAAGTGTGAAATAAAGTGTTCTAATGTGATGGTCCTTCTCTCTCCGTCGCTCTCCCTCTCAGGCCAGTCAGTTTAACATGGAGCACTTCAGTGGGATGCATAACTGGTACGCCTGCTCACACGCCCGCCCCACCTTCTGCAACGTGTGCAGAGAGGCGCTGCCCGGAGTCACCTCCCACGGACTCTCCTGTGAAGGTACAAGTACTACAGAATAAATACTGCTAATACTGCCGCAACATACTACTAATACTACAAAATACTACTAATACTTCTACTAATGCTATAAAGATATCATCAGATGGTCACATACTTTGTAATGCAATAAGTCTTTCAGCTTTCTTCATTTGTTATAACATTCTCTCATCAGAAACATGCCTGAAGAGGTTTTAGATGTCATCCATGTATGTTTGTGTAATTTAGTGATCTCTCCTAGCCCTATTAAAATTCTCCTTATGGTTTGCTGTACGAGCTCTACCCACAAGCCTAAATTGCTTATGCTCTAAGACCACAATTTTTCCGATCTTTCTTAGATTAGATTAGAACAGTTTTATGGTTCTCTGTAACAGGGCGAGTCGTGATTGTGCGGCGCCGTGACACACTCGGACTTCAGAAAGTTACACAACACGAGCAAATCAACTACAAATGTCCTTGGGCTAAAACATGACGCACAAATTTACACACACAAAGTTATACATTACAAGTAGGGATGGCCAATACATCTGTTCCGGTTTTGTATTAGTCAATATCGATACAGACGCTTCGATATGGTGTCATATATTGGATTGTTCAGCTGTTGCCATGGTGAAACAACGCACACATTAACAAACACAGACAAAAACGACTGAAAACTCAAGAAAAAACATAGCGATTCACCGATCGGATGTGCTATTCACGACTTATATTATTTTCTATTAATGCTTGATATTTGATACCCTTTTGTTTCCGCTGCTTCCGTCTCTGTGCCCTTTTTGAACAAGCCAATGAGTCAAAATGGAAATAGAAGAGTCACATTAATCTTACGGCTTAAAGTCCTTTCAACTGCCAACACTCACGTCTTTAGAGTTGAGTAATGGCACCCCTTCCTGAAGCTATTGTGATCAAATAATTTCATTTTTGTTTGTTTATGCTGACAGAGGAGACGTCGAAACCTCGCGTCGGTTTGTGTTTCACGCGGATAGTCCCCGATAATTACACAGAAATGAATCATAAAGTTAAGAACCAGGTCAATAAATCCGCAATCAGTTTTAATCACAGGGACTCTGCAGTGTCGAAATCATATTAACCCGTGTTTGTTTATTTCTTTTGCAGTGTGTAAATTCAAAGCTCATAAACGCTGCGCCGTTCGCTCCACAAACAACTGCAAATGGACCACGCTGGCCTCCATAGGAAATGACATCATCGAGGACGAGGACGGGGTGAGCACATGCACGATTTATGGATTATTATTATTAGCACTAGAAATTCAGTCGTGTGCAGTTAAAAATGCTAAGTCCAGAGCTTTCTACCATGTTAGAAGGTTTTAGACGTCATCCGTGCATGTTTGAGTAATTTAGCGATCTCTCCTGAGCCCTATTCAAACCCTCATTACTGTTAGCTGTAACATTCTGTACAAGACTCCGCCCACAAGCCTACGTTTTCCATCTTACACGACAATACTCCATAAATATGCAAAACACGATACAAACAAACAAAAATGATAGTACAACTTCACAAACCTGATGCGATGCAATAGTTTCATTAGCGCTCTGAAGGGGGAGTGACTTAGCGCTACTAAAACTAAAAGAAATTAACTAAAAATTTAATTATTTATCATATTCCAAAACACCAATAGCCCAGTGTTTAAGAACTAACTTCGTCAAATGCTTTTCTCTGTGGAGATGTTATTACTTTGTCTGGAATGTTCCACAGTATGGCGTTAAAGCTTTCTATCGTCATGGAGACCAAGCCAGACCAAGTTACAGGTCAGATCTGTGGAGAGGAAACCCCGCTTACAGTCAGAATGCCTGTTTTTCTAGCGATTTTTGAGCTATAAAACCGCCTGTAATTGAATAAATGCAAGGTAGATCTGTTTAAAGTCACACTGTGGAACATTTCAAAAAGTTACATAGTGCATCTTTAAGATTATAGTAGAAAACTGAATCCTCTGAACTGAATTTCTCCTCCTTTTTCTTCGGTCCCTAAAATAAAAGAAAGATCCAGCCGTTTATTGTCCCTCATTATGTTCCATGAGAGACTGAGCGCTCAAACCTCGCTGACAGGTTTGACTCTGAAATTGCGTCATTATTTTTGCTGCAGTTAAGACTTTGAGTTTAGGAATGATTTTCACAAGAAATACCTGTATTTTTGGTGAGCGATCCAGTCTGACACTGCCATGTGAGACTAAAACTAGTGAAGCTAAAAGATCTCCATCTAACATTGAGCCTGTGTCTAATCGAAATTCAAATTTGTGCTGTGTGAATAGATCGTAATTTCTTCAATTTCTTCAGTTTGCTGTTGGCCGGAGGGACTGTGAGGTGGGAGCATGGGTGATGTAGGCTTGTGGGCGGAGTCTTGTACTTGAGGGTTCAAAGTGATTTATTAAAATTTTAAACCCTATTTATTCTGCGATAAAGAAAAAGTTTATTCCACTTAAAACATAATTCTGGTCGTTCAGCGTATTGGGTTTCCCTTCTGACGCGATGACCACAGTAAGAAACAAACAAACTTTGGTCTCGAATCGAAACATTTTTTTCCAATAAATACGCTGGAAGAACTACAGATAATGAAAAGAGTGGATGGCAAAAAACATAAAACACAAACCTTTTTAAAGAGGTAGCGGAAAGGTTTGAATAAAGAGGATTTGCGAACAAGTGGAACAAGTGGAAAACGGCTGGAAACGGTGGAAACAGTTGAAGCAGGAGAACAACAACAGTAAAAGTGTGCGTTTTTTTATCCAGTAGGCGTAAATATGCTTGTGTCTCTGTCCCATCAGAACCCTTCCC
>KN494748.1:3589-20050 GCA_000787155.1 Scartelaos histophorus | reverse complement strand
AATTTCATTCTTTATTTAAATAGATTTACAGCGGGAATGGGAGCGCCTTCATCCCCTGTATTAGAACAGTTACAGTACATTTGATACAAACTACAATACCATGGCAGATAGCTGGCTCTTTAAAATAATATTGCACAATTATCCGTAGTCTACACGTAAAGTCGATTTTCATTTAAGGTGCTTTCAGAATATACTTCCTCTTTACACTTTCTTTAAAATCCTTTATTTCTAAGAGTTTTGTCAAAAGGGACTTCATTCCATTACGTAAAGGTGCACTGAGAAACTTTTCTATTGGAGGGGCCCGTCACCTGCATTAAACTATTCATATCGTCATGGAGACAAGCAGGAGACACATCAGGCCATGTTACAGGTCGGATCAGTGGAATGGCAATCCAGCTTACAGTAAGAATGCATGTTTTTTAGTGTATTTTTGAGCAATAAAAACATTGCATTCCCGTCATGGCTATATATACATCTCCATGGAGACAAGCCGGTATCCTCCATCAGTAAAGTTACACAATGCACCTTTAGTTTTGGCAGCTCTTCTTTTACTGTGATGCTAAAAAAAAGGGGGAAAACAAAAGCTTCACCCTACGTCACTCTCACAGAATTTTAATTTCAGTGACGTGTCCCAAGCTCAACCAATCCGCCCGCGTGGTTAAAGCTGAAAAACGGTGTTACATGTGGGTGAAGAGGAGCGGTTACATCAGGGCCACAGGGTTACGTGACGCCCAACCACATCTCAGCTTGTCACAGCGCATCACATCAGCGGGTGAACAGGAACGCACACATCCGGATAGACAATGCGCCCGAACAACTGCGCCAGACTTGGATTATACAACTCCATGATGTGCAAAATAAGCAAACGTTACCGTGAAATGTCGTACCTTAATAGTATTAATTCAGTTTTATTTGCTTTATCAACAGTTTTCAGTGTATCAAGGTTTTTGGTGAAGCTTACATTTGCTATTTTGGGCTTAAAGTGGCCATTTTAATCGATCTTCCATCTTACAAAATGAGTCTACAAAATGTTCAAATTGTCATTTTTGGGCGTATCACAAATACTGTTTAAAAAATGTTTATATTCAAATCCCTTACAACAAATACGAGCGCTACCATTTTACAATCTTAGTTTGTACTTTAACATTTTCCTTTTAGCTTTAGCATTTTAGCTCACACAGGTCAACTCTGTACACCTTTATATGACTGTACAACATATTCACAGCTTTATTCAGTAATTACAAAGTCATCAATCATTACATTCATTCATCAATAATAAAAACAGAAAAAAATAAAAAGGATAAAAAGTTAGCACACCCATGCATGCGTTTTGAATGTCTTCCACAAGGCCACAAAAAATATAACGGTCATAAATTGTTACAAAACTCCAAACAAAAATATAACATGATGTGAACAAAAGAAAGCAGGTAGTGAGTCGTTGAAGTCCATTTGACAAAAGATCCAAAATGAAGGCTGAGTTATGTGCAAATAAATTCAAATATTTCTATACACAATACACATTTTTTGATAGTATAGCTCTGTTCAGACAGCGCTGCCATGTTTTCCTAGGAAAAATAAAACTAAAATGGGTTCGTCTAATACTTCCTGGACCTGGCACCACTTTGTCTCAAGGTTCAACAAGCAAATAACTGTTATCTGTTTTTAAAATTCACAGTAAAATCAAGAGTTTGTCCCTTTCGCCGACACTTTCAGGGACAGTTTTCGCTATGTCTTGCTAGCTTGAACTTTAGAAACAGCTAATGCCCCGGCCCAGTTGAGAACAAACTGGTTTAGATCGTCCATATTTGAATTTGAGCTAAAACTAAACCAGGCACCCCGACCCCGGCAAGCGTGCCCGATCCCCACGTGTCCCTTGAGGTCCCGACGACATTAAAGCAGGGAAAACACGAGCAGCAGCAGTTCTGAATATCTGCGTATAGTGAGGATGCATTGACTGTTGACTGTGGAGGAAATAGAAAGTGCAGTCCGCCGTGACACTTCCGACGCCGTCTCCCGCATCTCAGCTCCTTCACTTGCGACTTGTTCTTCTTCTTCTTTTCATTTAAGGCTGGCGTTGTGTTCAGGGTGTCTGCTGGGCTTGGACCTTCTCCGTCATCTGTTTGGCGCTGTAGTAGGACAGGCTCAGACCCATAATGGCCAGCATCATGGCGATCTGGTTGACGGCGCGGTCCTGGGGTTGGGTCTGGATCTCACCCGCCACTTGTCTCTGCGCAGAAAACAAAGCAGACAAAAGGTTAAAAAGGTTAAAAGTCGGGATGGTCAGACAGATTATTGAGAACTTTCGAAAACATGTCCGAGATCGGTCAATAAGGAAAATGGTTTTGATAAGACCCAATCCCACTAAGTACTTTTCAAACTTCAGGTATCTTCTCTTTTGAGGTATTACCAATTGACTTCCTACTAATTAAAGTGACCTGTATCTAAACAAACCTGCATATTTTTTTGTATTTATAATGGTCCTTCTATGCAAATATGGCCTCTCCTTTGAGCAATGCACCTAGGCAGTCTCGCAGAGGGTGGGGGCTTCTGTCCATCTCTCCAGACAGACTCTTTGCAAAGATGATCTAACAAGATTACCAAATGTGTTGATATTTTTAATGCCCAATCAATTTTACACCACTTTTATACGCTTTTGTGTAAAATTTGAGATACAGAAGCCAACTCACTGCAGCATAAAATGTGGGCCATTCATATCAGGCTTATTTGAATGGTCTTTTGTGATTCCAGCCAGTGGCCTCCAGCACTCACAGGAATGTTTGCATCTGAAATACTATCACACAGCTGCCCACTGTTACTTATCTAAGCCTATGTGCTGTTACTATAAGAAGCCACTTAAGTGATAGGAGGTGTACAAGGGAGATAAATGACCTATATAAGAACTCCCATACACTATACTAGGGCTGCACAAACTGTCTTCCCCATGGGCTGCTCTATACTACATTCAGTGATAGTTACTGCATGTTTTTACGCTGCACTGTGTAACTTTCAGGTAGTGGGTCTGCATCTCTCTCTTTGTCTAGATTGTCCCACAGTATGGCATTAAAACATGTATTTCGATGACTCCAGGCCAAGTTACAAGTCAGATCTGTGGAGAGGCTCACTCACTGTAGGTTTTCATTGTATTTTGAGCAGTCATTAAATAAATGCGACATTGACGAGTTTAATACCATACTTGCTTGTGGCGGACCTCTTACCAGAAAAGTTACACAATGCGCCTTTAATAGCTCCTTTCTTTTACTTATTTGTGCATGTTATATAAAATAGTTCACTGTCGATGTCCTGAAATCGACACCATGTTCAGCCTTTATGCAACTTTCAACTAGTTTCCTTGGGCCTACTGAGCCATGAGTCCATGTACAACCACACAATCTGACAGGCTTTGTTTCCCAATTAGTGTAAATATGTGAACAATAACTGCGTACAATGGTCCCGGATGTATGGAGGAACCCGCTATTGAGAAGTGACTGTGTTAACATTTACACACAAAGGAAATATGTCACATTAATTAGTGTCGGTGCTAATTGAATTATGGATGAAAAGATACAAAGCGCAGGGACCCTAGACTGTCTAACCAAATTCATTCAAGTGAACTTAAAAAAGGTGCATTATGTAACTTTTTAGGTTTATTTCTGTGGATATTTCACTGCTCTGCTACTTTACATTTATTAGACCTTAGAAAAGCAGCCATTCTGACAGAGCGGGGTAGCCTCTCCCTCCCTGAAGCTAGAAAGGTTTAACACCATACTGTGAAAAATTCCAGAAAAGAAAGAAAGATTTACAACTGATTTAGGAATGCTACTGTAAATACTTTGTACTTTATCCTGATGTTATGTTGCTTCTTTATAAAGCCTTTTAATGTTTTACTTTTATATAAGACTTTGAGATCTGCGTGCGACTGTGTGCTGGAATACCTGGAGAAGGCGGAAGTATCCAGGGGTCAGTCTGCCCAGTCTGATGATCATGGCTGCTGCTGTGGAGGGCTGGAGCTCAGGGGGCACTGGGGACCTGCACAGAAAATATAAAAAAGGAGACATTTACACAACTATAATGGAGTATAAATGAATCCAAATAGGTCAAGTCAAGAAGTCAGTGTATCTTGTTGAACATAACTTGAAATTACTTGTTTATCTCAGGGTCTGATCTGGATTTTTTGATACAGATACTGGTCCTGTTGCTATGGGTGTTAACCAATATTCAGCTGCTGATATAAATACAGCCTGGGATTCAAAATGATCATAAAGGTGCACTGTGGAACTTTTTGCCACCTGCTTGTCTTCCTGGAAATGTTATTGGTTTGTCTAGAATGTCCCACAGTATGGCATTAAACTTATCCGTTTCCATGGAGACAAGCCCAGAACGCCTCAAGACCAAGTTACAGAGTTTTTCATAGTATTTTTGAGCAGTAAAACACCTGCAATTGAATAGATGCAACATGGGAGAGTTTAATGCCATACTGTGAAACCTTTCAGGCAAAGCAATAGTATCTCCATGGAAACAAGCTTATGAAATGTTACACAGTGCACCTTTAAAATATAGTGCAGATCACAATATAACATAGCACCATTATAAAAATAGAAGCAAAATGTCTTGAATCAAGGATGTAAAATAATTTGTTGTTTGATTTTGGAAATATAGAATCATATTTTTTGGCTAATTGGTCCATTTCAGTTTTTACTCAAAGACAAAATTGATGAACTGATGGACAAACTGGGAATGACACAAGGGCACATTGAGACTGGGGCGGCAAAATCAAGACATTTAGCTAAATTTTCAATAGTAAACCAATTTCGAGATCTTTGAAACTGAGATATCACCCATCCCTAAATGAAACAAGAAATAGGATCAAGAAAGTCTGACTCAAAATTACTCATGTTAACAGAAGAAGACAAAAATGCCATGCAACAATTACTCAAGCATGGAGAAGGACCAATCCCTGCAGCATATATTTTCATATCATCTTTATCCAAAAATAAATCTCAAACTCACTAGACAATACCAATCCAGAGCCAAATAATAATAATAGCTTTTCCCTTTTAAACTAATACAATAAGAGTAAACCAATCTAAATGTGTTTTATAGCGTTTTTTCATCACTCTACAACTACAGAACAGTCTTATGTAAATTAAAAAAAGTCAAATAATATTATGGAACAGTCTGGCCAAACATCAGCTAGAAAACAAATCTTTTTAGATAAATTCACATGTCTAACCAGGATATCAGTTACACCGATATTTGTAAGCAGATGTGATCCAGCAAAATGTTTAGTATCGGCGCCGATATCTGATACCAGTATCGAATTGGTGCATCCCTAAAACTCACATCTTAACTTATTTAGGACATAACCACATTTGCAGCCTGTTCTAGAGCCGGTGATCTCTAACTTATTCAATTACCAAATTTGATCCAGATTTAGAGCAGGGAAACAGTGCCTCTATTCATACTGCGCCATCAACTGAATCAGTGAGGCAAAGATAATTCAACTCCAGAGAATCTATTGGCACAACTGACAGATGTGAAGTGTTGGAAAGAAAAGTGCAGATAGTTCATAATAAGACAAGGAAAACCCAAGAAATGAGGTTTCAAAAAGGAGGAGGAGGAGCACAACATTTGGGATTTAAAGGGAAAGATCGGAAGCAAAAGTACCAGAGAGCAAACCTGGCAAAAGCTGAATGAAAATCCAAAGTTTTGCCACGCCTGATGAAAAATATGAAGTGTCAAAACCGTTTTCAACCCAAAAATATCTTACTTTCCGAGAGTTGTCACAAACGCATGATAGCCACGCTGTGAATCCGAGCACGAGTTGTGAACTTGAACTGAGGGAGTGCGCTGTGGTCGGGAGCTCCGCCTTTTTATACTACCGCTTACCCAACGAGATGAACGACATAGACAACGCAGAACGCACACCCTCCAACACACACACACACACACACGCACACACTGAGCTGTCCCAAAGCATTACTCTCAATGGGCTGCCTCCAAAACACACACCCCTCTCCAAAACACAGCACTGTCACATACGGTTTGATCACATTTTAATGGTGCGTTCAAGGTAGAGTCTCACCAATAGGAAAAATATAACTTGTATAACTAATATATAACTAAAAATATGACATAATAGTTTTTCATTTGACTTAACAAACAACTGTATTAAGCTCATTTATATAACCCCCAATGAGTGCGTCTTGCAGTTTGGTTTAAATATGCAATTTTAAAAGGTGCACTGTGTAACTTGTCTGGCGGAAGGTCTGAAACCTGCTTCTTCTCATTGAGATATTGCCTAAAATGTTCCACAGTATGACTTTACACTTATTTATCACTACGGCGACAGCAGGTGACACCACAGGGGCAAGTAACACATCAGATCTGTGGAGAGGCGAGCCCACGCACAGTAAGAATGAGTTTTTTTGGTCAACTATTGAGAAAATGCAAGATATACACGTTTAATGCATACCGTGACATTCCAGACAGAACAATAACATCTCCATAGAGACAGAAAAGTTACACAGTGCACATTTAAGGCAGTAGTGAAAATGCACTATAAAAGTTTTCACGGAAATTTGGAACCAGATCAAAAATGTTGGTTTATTACTGGAAGCCAAATTATCTCAATCAAGTCAATCAGAAAATTGAGTAATAATTAGACTAATAATAATAATGACAGCCTCACAAAGGAATAATAAATAAACAATATGAATCCACTAAGTATATGATTTTTGGTGTATAATTTGTATAGAGAATTCGCTGTTACGCTGAATGACAATGGGAACAAAATGTACAGCCTACATATAGTCAGGTCTACCCTTCCTGTAAAGTACCATATGTCAGCTCAAGTATCAGCTGCTGTGGATTTGCAATGGAAAACTTCAACCTGACACATGCGCACCTAGAGTAGAAAAGTTGAGGGGGAAAATTAAATAAGGAATAAATAAATAAATAAATCAATAAATATAATAAGTGGACTTTGTGTTAATAATGGCAGGTAAGTATGTAGGTGTGGAGCATGTTAAGTGATGATACTGACCTAGTTAAATGCATGTTCGGGCAGAAGTCCAAGTGAATCACATGTTGGGCATGAGAACTTTAAAAACACAACAGGGCGTTTGCCATTTGGAAACTTTTCATGTGGACATTCTCAAAGTGCCAGGTGTTGGCTTGGTCAGTGAGTATTAGCCTGAGCATGATGACGCATACATACAAATACTTAATATGGATATGATTGGATTTCTGTCTTTTAAAAGGTGCACTCTAACTTTTTTGGTAGAGGGTTCGAGAAAGGAAATGTATTGCTTTGTCTAGAATGTTTCACAGTACGTTTTTAACCCCTTCTATCTTCATGGAAACCAAACCAGATCAAGTTACGAGTCAGATCTGTGCAGAGGTGACCCCGCTCACAGTCAGAGTACCTGTTTTTCTGAGTATTTTTGAGCTATAAAACCATCTGTGAGTGCATAAATGTAGCTTAGATGTGTTTAATGACATATTGCGGAACATTTCAGGCAGGGCAATGACATATCCAAAGAAACAAGCAGGTGACGGACCCTCAACCAAAAAGTTACAGTGCACCTTTAAGCTTATCATTTTGTTTATTAGTGGACAACAAAATATATGTCCAATCATTATGACACAAATGCTCTATAAAAACATAAAATCATTAAAATAATAATGATAAAAAATCCCAGTCTTGGTTTGTTCCTATACATTTAATATTTTCACTTGGTACACCGTGTTCTTTTCCCTCAGCGAATCATATTCCAGCTCCACTCCTCGTTACTCCCTGGCCCCTCCCCCACGGTCACATATGACTCCCAGCAGAAGCACCCAGAGCAGGGGATCTCCTACTAGAGCGTGTGGATGTGAATGAACAATTTAAAGTACACGCTCTTGCAAAAATATACCAAACAACAGCCCTATTGAATATAAGTAACCTCCACGTGTATAAGAGTGGCCCCCCCTCCTTCCTGCAAACATGACAATAACGTGACCACGACTGTTACCATAGAGACACATTGTTCCCATGTAAGACTGATGCTGCTGCAATGAAAGAAAGTAAAACAAAATCAAGAAAAAGCCAAGTCTATTAGTACACTGACATATTTTATCAATGCAATAAATACATGTGATGTCTATGTGTCATTGAGTGTTATTTTCTGATAATGGCTCTTAAGACAATGCATGAAATGTGCATATGAATTTCTCAATGTCATTTGGTGTCTCTTAGCTGTCAACTTTGACGCTCCCAAACAAAGAAAGTAAGAAGTCTATAAAATTAAGCACTATAAAATGTCATTATCTCACCATTCAGCTTATTAGCAATCAAGTTCAATGCAAAGTTAAAAAGGAGCACACTACTGGAATTCATGATATAATAAAACTAAATCCTAAAAAAAAAACCCAAAAAGAACCATCAGCTGCTACAGTCATAACAACTTTTAACTACTGCAATTTGTATTTAATCTTTGTTTTATGTTTGTCCAAGAAAGACTGAGGTGATGTTGCGCTGTGATACTGTCCACACTGCCAGAGAACAGAATGTACTGTTGATTTGCACCCTGCACTTCTTATGCAGAATATGAATGGACTGACAAAGGAAAAATGATCAACACATGCAATATCACTCATTAAAACCTTTTAAAGAACAAGTACTTTGCTTAGTATGAAAATTGGATAGAAGTTGTCTATGTCTGTTAAAGTACATCAAATTTCTTTTCACAAAATAGCAAAGCAAAGGTAGGAAAGTAGCAAAATAAATAAAATAATGAAAAATCCAAATAAGCCTATTCAAGTCATAATAAATAATAACAAAATAGCCGCAACACATGATCTGTGCACACACTTCAGATTTGTATTCTTAGACAAAAATGTTGGAACAAAAGTTACAGATGCAAGAACTTGACATAAAATGTAGATTAACAAAGCTATGCCCAAATCTGACGCCACTGGAACAATGGTTTGCTGCAGCCAGACTTTAGGTGATATGTTTGATAAGTAATAAATTGGCTTTTAGACAATTAACCTGCACAATCTCAACTGTTCTTTAATGTTGTAAAAGTGAAAAGTGCACTTACCTGGAGTCGTGAAGAGTTTTGGGCAGCTTTTGGGACGGAAAGCCTAGGCTGGGATGATAGTACACTGTGTACACTCGCCTCTGCTCTTTATAGGAAGCCAGGGAAGCATGTTCTATATGTCAGGGGGGTGTGGCCATGAGGAGAACACACACATGGGCCACGCCGACGTGCACGGGGACTAGAGGACCCCCACGTCAGGCCGAAGTGAGCTCGTCCACCACTTGTGCTCACGTGTAGTGCGCGCTGCGTGTCCGTGGTGAGTGTCCGTGGCACTGTGCGCACTGTGCGCACTGTGGAGCGGGCACGGAACACCGTGTCCAGGCGCCATGCTCCTATATACAAGAGTCATCACTGGAGCAGGGCTTTAAGACCGGTTTAAAAGGCCTAGAATCCACATGCGCCACGGCTCAGCTGGCCCCAAAGTTAATTGAATTAAACTAATAAGAGGGGAGAGTGTGTTAATAACCTTTGCAGCAAAGGCCGACGTCTCTTTTAATGCGCCCCAAAGCTGCAAGACGTAAACCTAATATTGCAGAAGCCTGTCATTGTGCCCTCCGCGTTTACATGAACAGGACAAGCCGGTGCATTCCTATAACCTTATGTTTGTATTGGCTCACTCACGTAGCGCACGCTCTATACGTAAAGCAGCTCCATGCCCCCCGCGAGGACGTGTTTCTTTAGGGATCACCTTTCACCTCATGGTGGGTGACAGAGATGATACTGGGCGCTCTCTATGTTCTGAGCGCAGCTTTTGGGTTATGACATGTTCAATAGTTCCTCTGGTGCGCGTTCACTCCTGCGCTTCAGCTTTATTCCCACTTCAGTCCTCATGTTGGTGTTGCAGGAGTTTGGAGTGAGCGCTCCCTCAGTCTCTGTTCACTACACACTGGGGCCACTCTCACCTACTGACTGGATGAGGATGTTCAGTGAATCCACACGGCTCTAGGCTCCTAGCCTCAATACGCCTCAATGCTCCGAGGCATTCCTATTTTTGAGAGAGGGTAGCATAACTATTTTTTAAAAACTTGTATAATACAAATATATTCTCGAGGATATCAAACTATCTTAAAACACGACTCAATTTCAACTACCTTAAACAGGACCCTGCCCTTTGCCCAGCCTCGCTTCTGCAGCTTTGCGGTTTCACTTTGTGATCCTGCAGGCAGCACTGCCACCTGGTGGTGCAATGAGGTCAAAACGTGCTCTAGTATGATTAAGGCAATGATGGGGCTGTTCCTCCATCTGCACAACCGAAAGTTTAGTTTGTCTCATTGTTTACCTGTATCATAACACCATCCCCCTCTGCTAATCTCATCTGATCAACAGACGTTATTTGGCGCCAGTTTAGGCTTGTTTTTGAATTGCCTACATCCTGCCAAACTAGACCCTTCTTCTGAAGAGTTATGGCTTCATGGTTGTAACAAGATTTATAGTAAAACCGCACTAGATCACATTTACTAAGGTCATCTATCTAGATTTTTATTCAACAAAAATAAGACTATGTTTTATTTTTTTTTTGGAATTTTATTCAAGAACATGAAAAGCAACCATTGTCAGAAAAGTTTCCTTTTCCACTTACATAATTTAACAGTTTTTCAGACAACCAAGGTCACATCATGTTTTTTGGGATGTATCAAACTTGATCTACAGCTACTTTCAAAAAGACATCTGATGCATTTTCATTGACTAAGTATCACGTGATTCTAAGTAGTTCAAAACATTTTGAGCCATTCCATAATTAAGCCTGACATTAAAATATATAGGGAGTGTCTTAATTCCTAATGTCCCTACATTTGTAACAATATTTTAGCTGCCATACAATGTTTCAAATTTCTTGACTTCAACTTACAAATATTACTCAGCAGTTTAAAGTAAATGGGCTAATGTCATACAGGATATGGACGGTAGTTACTTTAGGTGGATATAAAATTGATATGAAGGTGAAAACTCATGTTACATCAAGTGCAAGCCCAAAACAAACCTATGACATTTATAATATAAAACTTGGTAAAAAATACTTATTTTAAAACTGTACAATCACCAAGTACACAGAGTAAGCACAACAGTTATTCATTCCGCGGCTTCAGCCTTTGGCTCCTGTACAGAGAGATCAGATACACTTTATTACAACGTGTTTGACTCTTAAAATCATTAACTGTCTGCTACAAACCTCAGCCTTGCTTCCATTCTCTGCTGTCTTGGCCTTCTTTTGCTTGGGTGGCCTCTGAAAAGTAACAATATTTTATTATTATTATTATTATTATTATCCTGTTATAAACTGAAATAGAGCTAATGCTCATGAGTCTATTTCATCTTTCAGTGATGTTGAATTTATTTACCTTCACAGCCTTCTTCTTGGGCTCTGCTGCTGGTTTGGGTCTCTGCAATGAAAAAACAAACATATCTATTGAAGCTGTACGGAGAACAAGTAAAATGTGGAAAAATGTATAAAACTTACGCTTGCCAAGCGTGCAGACACTCTCCGCTGTTAAAATAATAAAATGTATTATTTCATTATATTTTACAAAGTCTACACAGATTTACAATAAAAGCCCACGTCTACTAAGGAGCTACAGCTTCCACAATGTGAGAACAATGTGGTAACTCATGCATCATTAATATGAACTAATGCTTAAGGCTACATGGACGTTTGACCAAATATAATGTTTGAACCACAAACCTCAGTGTTGGCTGGTGCCTGGAAAAAAAAACAGAAAAGAGAAAAAAATTAGTTATTTGAATGACTGTGATAAACATAAAACTCAATAAGAGCAGTAAATGTCTTGAGCATGAAGCGGCCGTACGTGGTGCGTAAGGCCGGGGCTGGTGCGGCTCCGCGGGTACAAAGGTTTCCCGCTCATATTTGAATTCAAATGTGGGCCGCACGAGCGTTGTGACGTACATTTGGCGCCCTGACAGCTTCCTTTGTTTTGTATCAGTTCGCGCCGACGGACAGCTGTTGTGACACCGAGGATTATTGCGCTTTGAAAAATCACTATCTTCCCCAGACGATAAACCCCGGCCCATGATGTATTCGAGCTTTAGCGCCCAATTTCTATATACAGGAAGCTACGTCTGCAGGCTGCATCTCTGTAAATTATGTTTGCATCTTCACCCAATGCAAATTCGGAAACGACTAATCCACTACAAGGTTATTACGCGCCCAAACATCCATTACGACCAGCCCATAGCAATCGGTGCGCGATGGCTTGGGCAGCCTTAAAACACGACGTTATCACTCCAGCAAGGCGGGCTTTTTTTTCTTTTTACTAAAACGTCTGTCTTTATTCAGTTTTATGTTGAGTAAAATGTTAGCTACTTATCATAATCTAAAGAGGGTATAAGAAGGGACAAGAATAGCCGCCCCTCCCCCATCCTCTTCCTCAAATAACTAATTTGTCGAGTTGGAAATATCCTAAATCGATTTTTGGCGGGCTATGCATTTCCCTCACTTTTTTTTCACTGTAGTGTTGATAGAAACGCATTTTCTACGGTGAAATTTTGACAACGCGTGTAACCTGTCAAGATTTACATCCCCCACCAGCAGCTGCCCTGAAGACAGGCGAAATGTTTCACTCCTGCTTCACTAAACAGCTCTGTCTCTCATCACAAAGTGGACCAAACGTTTACTATCTTTACAACACCAGCATTTCTTAAAATCGTCTTCATAAGCTTCGACCTGCAGAGACTCCAAAAACGCACTGCATTTGAGAAAATGAGAGCAGATCGGCGTGACCGCCATCGCTGTAGCATTTGAGGATGATGACGTCCCGCTGATGCACATATCCATTCAATACAACACTGTATTTGCCCGAGTTAACAGCAAATTTCATGCAATAAGTTAAAAAATAAGTTAAAAAAAATCTTACCTTTGCTTTGCCCATGCTGGCTGCAGTAATTGCAGAAAAAAATCACAAAAATATAACCGTAAAAACGGACTTTTTTCAGGAGGATTACGCACGACAACCGGCGAGCTGCTGCGTAAAATGGCGAATGTATAATGCAAACGAATGTTTTTGTAGTTTATACGCTGAAATATAAGAACGAAACCGGATTGAACTGGTTTTGTGTTGAGACGGTTCTCATTGGACAGTCGATGGTCACGTGGTGTTTGTTAAACTCCGCCCATTTGTCAGAAGGAGCTGAAGAAGAGTCACAATATTACGCAGTGCCGCAGGGTGGCGCTGTGTGTCGGCATTTGTGGAACTCTTGGAATTCTTTCTCATTGACATATGTGTACGCGTTACCGTCGAGAAAAAAAATCCGTGGGAGTAGGAGTTTACCAATATTATTAACATTGTGATAACAGGTTAGGTCCTAAATGTGCGGATCTAAATATAAATAGCAAAAACACTCTGGAGCAGTTTATTTGAATTTATTGTCTACTGTTAAGTAGTGTTATTTATAAGGTGGTGATATGAGGGCTTGGTGCTCGTTTTAGTAAACATTGTTTTTAAAAAATAGAACACAAGTCATCCAGGGCTCACTGTCAGAAACAAAACCTTGAGGTGGTCAAATCCATTTCACATGATTCATTTTGCCACATAATTTTCACTTTATTGTACATCTGGTCAAAATCTAGTTAAATTCAAAAACACACTCAACATTTAACACTTACTGCTGACTTCAACATAAAGTACAAGAACAATAACGCAATACATGTTTTAGAAATACTTCTAAAACATGTTCCTGTGACTCAATGCTCACACTAAAAGCATGCTTTTGACCCACTATTATATAACTAAACCTTGACCAGATATTTCCACATATATTTCATTAAAAATCTACAATCATAAATAATTCCACATTTATTCTACAGCCCCATAGGGGTAAGGTGCCCTCTTGTCTTATACAAATCGGGAAGAAAAAAAACAGTTTCCCTCAGAAGTGAGAAACTAAAAAGGTTTTAACATTGGGCATGAGTGTTCTTAGGTAGTGGCAGCTTCACTGCTTAAGTTGCTAAAAAACAAGTCTCTCTTGTGCTTGAGTTCCTGTAGGAAGTCCTGAACGCGCTCCTCTCTGTGGGCACTGTACTGCTGCACAGCCTCCTGTTGTTGTTTAATGTCAGAGGGTTTCCCATTGCCCTGGTGCAGCTCCGTCACACAGGAGCGATCTGCTTCCAGCTGCTGTAACTCCTGTTGCTCTTGATAAAGATCTCTGGCTTTCTGTCATTGAAAACATTTAGAAAAAAGCTGTCAAATTATGAAATATGCATAATTATTCTTACAAATGTCACACATTAGCATTCAGACACAAAATGAATCCTCAGCGGTTGCTGTGCAGCCCCACTGGGCTGTAGTTGAGAAACTAGAGTTTAGCATTGTGTCTGATTATGTCTGATTCTGTTTAGGTATATGATTACAACTAGTGACAACAAGTATTTGCACTAACCCAACTGCAGGTGTATAAGACGAAAAACAAGAAAATCTTACCTGAATAGATTTGTGATTGAGCTGATACTGGATAATAGCCTCACATAAATTCCAAAACGTGTACTCGGGCCACAGAACTGACTGAAACACTACGCAGGAGTGAGAGGTCTGTGTGGCAGAAAAGACACTGTTAAATGACACATCTGAGCTCATTTCTTGTCATTTCACTGTAATTTTTCATACCTGCCAAAGTAGAAAGTCACTTAGCCTCACTTCTCCGGATGTTCGAATGAGCAGATCAGGATTGGGAGAATTATTGCTGTACAGGCACTCACTGAGCAATAACTCGGAAATGTCACTGTGGAACAAAAATTTGAAACATTTTTAGAAGATTCAAAATTTTAGGGCACAGGAGAGCTACTTCTTGAGATTGTGCAAAATTGTGCTTCGGTATAGGGACTTTTTTCAAAAAAGGCACTCAAAAAGTACAAAATAATTAAAAGCCTTTATGCCCACATGACAGATAAAGTTAAACTCACGCCAACATGTCTGTATAAAGTGAGTTTTAGGGCTTGAATGCAACACAAAGTACTATTACTGTAGTTGACAAAAGAAATTCTAGTTGGATAAAACAGCCCTGCCGACTAAAAGATGGTGGCAAAACTTCCCAAAAGTATTCAATATCTATAATCTGACCTTGTATCTGGCTAAAACTGCACTCACGAAACTACCAAATGTATTTTTTATGCAGAAAAGTACCAGGAAACTGTATTTTAATGAAACAAGAAATGCAGATTAAAGTGTGTAAACCAGATTTTAAACCTAAAAAATGGCCAAATTCAGAAAATTAGTGTGAATGTTTTTGCAAAAATCTTAAAGCTGGTGCTGCTGTTGTGCCATATAAATCCATAAAATCAAAAGTCAGCTAATAATAATCTTGGTTAACTAAGTGTCAGTCCACCAATTAATTGACTAAATGACCAAAGCTCTACAAAGTACAAAATATTCTTTGATTGTTAAACATGTCTTGATACCTAAGGCTAAAGGCTAAAGGCTAAAGTACAATCACCAAACAAGTGGGCAGAAACTCAGCAATGGAGTTCTTGAAAAACCAGCGGTTCAAGTTTGGATAGAAGAATGTGGAATGTTTAAAACAAAAAAAATAAGAAACAAAAAAATACCAAGTAAGTATTTCACTGAACAAATGGCATACCTCGCTTTGATCAGGCCATTCTCCACTCCCCAGGCCATTTCTCTGACGGCGTTTGTGATCTCATATCTCGATGTGTAGGCGAAACATACATTAAGGAAACATCTGTGAGGCAAAATTTAATTAGAATAAGAATTATAAAAAATATAATTACCAGTATGCCATTACAGTTTCAGTCATGGGTAACAAATATATTCTGTACATAATAAACATATTTCTGCAACAAAACATAGTGCCATTACTAATAAGGAATATGTAAGTGGTAATAATTCTTACTTAAATGTGCACTAAATAACTTTATAAGGTGCTCTGTGTAACTTTTCTGGTAGAGGGTTCGTTAGTTACTTGCTTCCAAGGAGATGTTATTGATTTAACTCCAACGTTCCAGTATGGCATTTCAGTCTCCATAGAAACAAGCAGCCACATGGCCAATTTACATGTAAGATCTGTGAAGAGCTGTTTTTTATGCATTTTTGTGCATTAAAAACACCCATAACTGAATAAATGCATCTGACATAAGTTTATTACCATACTGTGGAACAGTACATTCAAAGCAATAGCAATAGTTGGGTAGTGGACCCCAACCTGAAATGTTACGCAGTGCATCTTTAACTAAGTAACGCAATAAAACACTAGTAATAGGTAAATACTGCTTTAAAGCATGGACATTTTAGGATTGTGTGTTGTTTTTCTGTTGTCCAAAATACACTGTAAGAAGTGTTAAAAGCCAAACTATTCTTTGTCCAATCCTCTAGTCTCACAGGAAGGTTAAAGTTACTTTTATGCTTTCCAT